>JAPDVR010000001.1:62495979-62790979 GCA_026230005.1 Gila orcuttii | reverse complement strand
CCTAAATGGACAACTTAAAAAGGGTTTTGTTCTTTTGGTTAAAACTTTATTTTTTCATGGTAAAGATGACCTTTGCATGGAATTGCCCTTCATCAAAATTAACTCATCTTTTTTCTAGTCATTTCAGGGGCTTTAAATGTTATACTTTTAACAGGCAAATTCCCCGAACACATCCACCTACGCAATCTTGATCATATTCTGAATTAAGAAATCATTATAATGCAGTCAAAAATAATAATTTACAGGGAACATTAATAATTACTTGACCTTCCGAGTCTTTTGTTCATTTGTCGCGTGACAGAGGCAATGAACGGATCGTTCATGAACGACTCATCACGGCGCGGAAAAAAAAACACGTGTTGAAAGGCTGTGAGTCCTTTAACTTAGATTCTATGCCCGAGCTCGAACTTGGCCCGACCCGGGCCGATATTTCCCGTCACTATCCTCGGGCCGGGCTCTTGATCTATAGACGTGCACTCCCAACGCAATAGAGTGCGGCGCGGGACTAGATTTGATGGCCGAGTGCGAGCGCGGGCGGTAATGCACTCACTCTGTGTGTGCGGGAGAATAAAACGATTAACATATAAAAACTAATACATTTTTATTTATCTTTTGCAGAAAAGCAACAAGAAAAACTAAAACAAAATAGAAACGATTTACAGGCCAGAGTTTCTATTTATAACATGTTTGCAGCGTTGAGCGATTTAGCCAATCACAGACATATGTGTTGATTTCTTGAACGCAATGGCCAATCAGAAGCATGTAAGATAGACTTTCCTCACCGCTCAAAACGGACTTTTTGTTCAGTGCTGAATTCTGTAAGCTGGCAAATCCTCTAATTATAACAAACAAAGTGTAGGCTATATATTATGAAAGATTTGTGCATTGTGCAGTCAGCTTCATTGATAATAACAGAGATGTGTGAGATTTCGATGAACTGATGTCAGCTTTTTAGGAGCAACAGCATGTGCTTAAAATTTTTTTTTGGAGAATCGTGACACCCCTATTCGCTATCTTTTTGTATCCTGTTCCTTGTTTGTGAAGGGTGATGTTATATTCTCTTAACTTTTTGGACCATTCTTTTGACCTAGCCATATTTCTAACTTGCAGTCAAACGTGACACTCAACAAACCTAGTTCAGATATTTCATGTGTTCTAGCTCAAGCAAACCTGCTGCAACTAATTAAGCCCTTGATTAGTTGCATCAGGATGCTTGACAACACCTTTTTTCCAGATTTGTGCTGTTGTGAGATTCTTTTCAGGGGTTGAATAATTTTGAAACTGCACTTACTGCAGTCATTAAAAGTTGCATTTTCATTTAAATTGGGGGAAACCAATTGAAACATTTGTTGTGTTGAGCCATTTCAATTACTTTTGTTAGATTTATTCATTACAAACAGCTGAAAGTCTGTAAATTTTGCCAATAAACCTGACTTTCAATGGGAGTTGAATAATTTTGATTGCAACAATATATATTATATAAACAAAAACGATTAGACGCGATTAATCAAGAGAAGTCGATTTGACAGCACTAATCTAAATACATGATCAATTGTTTTCAAAAATACAGTGAATTAAATTTTATACATGATCCAAAAACAAACAAACACTAAAGTTCTAAACAAAAGTCCAGGAGGAATGTGTTTATTAAACCCATCGAATCACAAAACAACAGCTGTTTAACTCACTGCTAGTTCTATACATCCCATCATTACTTCCCTCCACCTCTGTTTTAGTTTGTTTCTATTATCTATACATTATAGTCTTCATTCAGTAGTGCAGGGCTATATATGTGTGAAATCAGGCCGAAAAACATAAGATTTGGCACATATTCACTCTGAAGATAAGAAGAAACTTCTATATAATCACTCTTAAGATAACAAGAAATTTCTATAGAGTCAGCTGGTACAGTATTAAACTATATTTGCAATTACTCAAAGCAAAACATGGATCACCGCAACATATCTTCAAAAAAAGAGTTAATTAGTCCAGTACTCAGACAATTCTGTGCCATTAATACACTGATTTAACTGAAAATTGGACACATTCCTCTTATCCAAATGGGCCTGTTTATCTGAAAATAAGATAACAGCATGCTGTCTGCATTAACATCTTCAAAAGCAAAAGAGAATTGGTTTACTGAGCCACAACACTGCTATGCTAGGATTTTTATGTTATCTCATGTTAAATATACAATTTTGTAACAAACAATTACAGCATTTATTAATCTATAGGTCAATGTTAACATCAAAATATATTAATTAATTTTAACATTTTAGTTGTCTAAATTAAGATTATGTACTATGAACAAACATGAACCAAACTAACTAATTATAAGTATATTTATAATAAATAATGCTGTAATTTAAAAAAATGCCTATAGGGTAAGAGAAAAAAGAAAGTGATGCAAGATATATTATCTGAATACTTGTCTTAATATCTTATGCAATTTGTCTCCTCTTGTTCGATATTTTTAAATCAAAAACAAGATTAACTACAAGAAATCATACGTTAAGCCTACAAAGTTGTCATGTTTATGTAGTTGCAGAGATCCACAGCGTTGCCCTAATTTCCTGAGGTCTCATAACTCATCATGACTGTGAACAGTGGAGGTCTCTAGTCCCTCTACTGCTCTTTCAAAGTCACTGTGGTCAGTCTGACAGTTGCTGTCTATGGACTCAGCAGGTCTAGACAGAGAACTGTGAACATCAGCTGAATGCTACGCGGCCATTAACAGCAACCTTGGTCCCCTTTAAAACAGCAGCTGATGGCACAAAGCCATTTGTTTCAGCCTGGTGTGTTAATGTGGAGCAAAAAGCTTCATCAGCCAAATTGAGTTTAAAGTTTGAGATTTAAACAGTGTCTTAGACTTATAGTGAAATTAACTTTGCATTAATGATCTAATAGAGCGCTGCAGGGATGACATATATTTGTAGGCCAAAACCCAGAAACAAAGTTAACATTTTAGCATGTTCAGTTCCATCGTCCCAAAATCAATGGGATTTTTGAATGCCTGAAATAAGGTCTGTGGTGAACACAAGTTCAAGATATTTTCACATTTTAATTCAACATCATAAAACACACAAGTAATATCCTCTTGTGGTTTTATAATGCTTTTACTTGTCTTAAAAAGGCAGTTATTATAAAGTGGCTAAATGGGACTATAGAGCTTGTCCGGAATACACGTCATCATCACGCCAAGCCAAACAGGTAAACTCATCTTCACACGATTCCGCTTTTACAGCCTCAAAACGCAAAAATGATTATTGCAAATTATTATAACTCAAACTTTCAGGGAAAATGGCTTTAAAAAAACAACAAAAAAAGACATATTGGTGGTGATGTTGAAATCGTTCATTTATAGCTTACATTTAGCTTTTTACTTCTGCCAGTTGTATTTATCCTTCAAAATTCATTATAGCTGCATTCATTTTTGAAGATTATATGATGAACAAAACATGTCATAATCAGAAAACTATTGTTGATCACAGAGCTTGTTTGGCAATAATTCAAAAGCCAATAGAAAAATCTAATTGGGTTTTTGTTGAGAGAACCAGGGGGGTTTGCCTACAAAAATATGTCATCACTCTATATAGTGTGTTTACTAGATGTTTACTGTATCTGGGGATGAGAAAGCACAACGGATAATCTCCATTTGCAGGAATAGTTGCTTACTGTGTGATTGGTGCTTGTTACAGATACATTTGTGATTTGTGATGCTTTGCTGACATCTATTTTGAATACTTCTTACTCTACCATTTGTTAGGTGTAAAACTGTGTACTGTAGACCAAACATAATTGTTCAGTGTAAGCTCACAGACTCAGACACACACACACCGTCCCACTGCATTCCCCTGAAGGGGACCGTGAGGGGATGTCCACATCAGTTATTTAGCTAATCTACCAAGTAACAAGAGATAACATCCAATATACTGCCAGTCAACCTGTTTCAACAACCCAAAAAACACACTCAGTGACGTTGATTTAGTGCTTCAATGTAAAACAATACTTACTCCTACAGGTACTCTTGATATATGACACTAAAAATGTATTGATTAAACTGACCCTCCTGTTCATTTGCAAAATATGGTATAAAGCATGTTCCTGAGAGATCACATACAAATTCAAATAGCTAATTCATAATTTAAGCTGAACCCTATTTTATTCTGTGAATTTAAGTCACAGAACAACAGTCACAATCTACCATTACTTGAGTCTCTGTTACTAATCCAAAAACAAGACGTTTCAACTGGCAACGACGTCTTTCAGAGGCAGTCCGATTGTGCAGTAGGCTATTGTAGTTCAATAAACAATATGTTAATATGGAGTAATTACATTTTAGACTCAATACTTTCAGTTACTTTGGATTTTGAACTCTTTTCCTCTGCAAAGCAAAAACTGACAGACATAAGCAGAACCGTTCCTGGACAATTCGGCATTTTTGAACGGATGCATGAATAATTCAATGACTCATTCATGAAGACCATTTGCTGAAATGTGGAAACGAATGAATTTACTTTCCGTTTTTAGCATAATTCTCTAAGGAAGAAATAGTTTCCAGCAACCATCCTGTTGAATAAATGATTCTGAGACTCGTTTATAAAGGCACTTGTCGACACCTACTGCCATATGATGTAACTCTGCTTAACCACGCTGCTCTGTTGTATATCTGTTTTTGAATATAGCAGGAAGTATTCAAAATTAACAGTGTATATTTAAGCAAAGTGCAAATATCCCACCTTGTTGGCAGAGGCAATTTACGTAAACTCCACCCATTGACGTCTGGTTGGGCAAATAGTATCCGACTACTATACACTATGTAAAAATAGCAGTATTTTCTTTGCAATAAGTGTAAATAGAGTCCATTGCTAGTTGCACTTAATTGCATGTCAAAATTAAATACATGTCATAAATCAAACTTAAATTGAAGGTAAAATGCAACTTATTTCACATTTGATTCTGGAGATCCTTTCTGGAACATTTATATGTAAAAAGGTTTATAATTGTGAAAAGCAACCATATCATTAAGCAGCTAATAATGGGAAACGCAGATCATATTGAATTTAATATAAGTACTGAAATTGTTTACCCCAATTACAGGATAAAAAAAAAGTTCAAAATGCATTTTTATGATTCAATTTTTCATTTCAGTAGGCTTATACAGTTTTTATTGCATGTATAATGATTGTCCCAAACTTACAGCCATGAAAACATCTTGTATGTTATCTACATATATCGTTAATGTTAAATTTTAATCAACACACTAATAAAATGGATATTAGTTTCAATTAAAAAAATACCAGAATTGCTTATGTGCACATATTTTTCAAATGCTCTGAGAACTTTACAGAGCCTGTGCAAAATAAGAGTCCTCATTCTATCTGAGGAAATGTAGTGTGCTACAATTGTGAGACCCCTGGTCTCCACTATATAAAATTATGTTTTATGAACAAATGTTCTCGGGATTGTGGCTTCGAAATTTAGCCACTAGATGCCAGTGTTGTATATTAGTACATTCAAAACCAGAATGAGCTTCAAATTACTCTTGAGTAAACACTTTACATCTGCTTCTACTTCATTATTTAGATTGGTGATGATTTAAGCAAAAATCACTATTTGGCACCTTATGAGATTAGAGGTAAGGTAAACTGCTTCTAGAAGAGAGCAGATATATTAGTTCTGTTAACTTGGTTAATCAATACAAATGCAATTCTGACTAACTTTGCTTAAAAACCTGTTATAAAAGGTCACTAAGTGTTAATGCTGATGGCTCTAAATCTTTTGTTTTCTATAGAACTCTATCGAGAGAGAGAGAGAGAGAGAGAGAGAGATGTGCAGTATAATATATATATGTGTGTGTGTGTGTGTGTGTGTGTGTGTGTGTGCGTGCGTGCATGCGTGCGTTCTTAAATGATTATAAAACTTCCTTTATATGGCTTAAACTATTGCGGATTGAGGGCACATATGTTCTGATCGTGACAGAAAAGGAAGAAATCTTTAGTGATGCTCTAATAGATTCAGGTGATAAGAGAGTTGCATCAGTGGCTGCATTTGATCTGTGACGGATCTGTTTGCACGCTTGTCTTTAGATTCTGTCATATCTTTGATCTTACAATAGGCCTATTCAGTTATGAATTATACAACTTCAACTGTAGATGGTGAAAATTACAAATATGAAGGCATCAAAACTTACATAGTTTATGATCAGTAAAAGGATCGATGATATTGACATGATGTCCATCGGAGGCAATTAATGCTGCAAAAAGTCTATGTGAGCTGGGGGATTATAAATTAAATTTATGACACCACCCAAAGGTTTTGCGATTGAGAGGTTGAACTGCGAGTCAAAATTCGCAAGGAAAAGGCAAGTAATTAAACCAAGACCAATCTAAAACATTAACATTCATTCAAACCACGGCGGACGGATGCTGAAGTGTGACACCAGAGTAAGCTAAGACGACACTGTGAATGTGTGGCATAAACAAGCCTGGAGGGAGCTTCTAAACATGAAAGCGTGTCCGTTGTCCTTTTGGCCCCAGGCGTTCATAAACAAACGCCTTCTGTTGGCTCTTTCCAGTGAGTTTATTTCTGCCGCGGGCTCTCGGCCCTCCGCCGCTCACGCCTGGCCTCGCTCCGACGGCAGGACGCCATCCTGGCAGATGCTCACCGCTAGCTCCCGACGGGAAAAACACAAGTTTGCTTCACAGCAAACAAAACCTGGTGGAAAAAGCCAGATAGACCAACGGGACATACTCGTGGCAATTAATCCTTGATTTTCCAAGGGTGTGAAGTGGATGAACGCAGTATATTGGGGCTCAAAGCCGCATAAATATATTTAAGGTGGCAATTCCATGATTTGGAGGCTGAGTTTGTGCCGTTTAATAATATTGTGTTTCGTCATGAAATCTGATTCTTGTACTATATTTTTATGGAGCATTGTTTTCTCTCTAACACAGCCTATTACCAGGCCAAGAAAGAATTGAAGGACTTTTTCTCATTCTGGCAACAATTTTGCAAAATGTATACATTGCTCATGCATTTTTCAAGTGACTCGTCCACTAGAGCTGCTATAAGTGATGTCATTTTTTATAATAATGTTACATTTACCATATATAGCGCTTTTCTAGGTACTCAAAGCACTTTACATACGGAATGGAGCAGTGCAGCATTCACCTGGATGCTGCGACGGCATCCATATTGTGCCAGAATGCCCACCACACACCAGCTAATTGGTGTAGAGGAGACAGTGATGAAGCCAATCAGTATTTATATTGGGATGATTAGGAGGCCATGATGATGGACAGAGGCCAATGGGCAAATTTGGCCAGGATGCGGGGTTAAACCCTACCCCTTTTCGGAGGACTTTCTGGGATTTATGACGACCACAAAGAGTCAGGACCTCAGTTTAACGTCTCATCCAAAGGACAGTGCTTTTTTGACCCACACGTTCGTATAAGGACCAACACAAGCTCATGAAAATGCGTATCTATAGCACAAATTGTATTTATCGTGCAATTTATATGCAAAAAAAAAAAGTTTTTATGTGCATATGATACGCACTGTAAACCCCTTGGGTAGGATTAGTGGTGTGGAGTACGTGCGCATTAAACGGCATAAAGTGCGTATCATATGCATGTAAAATCTCTTTTTATACATTGCACGATAAATACAATTCGTACTATAGATATGCACTTTCATGGTTAGGACCCACACAGACCACAGGGTGAGCACAGACCTGCTGGCCTCACTAACCTTTTCCAGCAGAAACCTAGTTTTCCCAGGAGGTTTCCCATTCAGGTACTGACCAGGCTCAACCCTGCTTAGCTTCAGTGGGCAACCAGTCTTGGGCTACATGGTTATGGCTGCCGGAAGGTTTTTTTTTTTTCTCTATTGACGATGCGGGTTTACATTATAGCCCAGATTTTTAAAAAACGTGGCCGTAGGTAAAATTTTGCTAAAGGATAATGCATTGTTTGTAACACGTTTCACTGAATTTTAAAATTGAAATGTTAAATGAGAATATTTTATTACAGTTGTTAATACACAAATCACGGCAGTTCAGAAATAAAATGTCCGGTTAATGCTGTATCATGTTTGAAAATAACATACCACCTACATTAAACCCTACACCTAACTGACAGTGTTAACAAAAGAAAACGTGAGATAAAAATACATTTGTAATACAACCATGCCATTTAGAAGGCTTTGAGCTCTTTTATCATGATTTGTGTTTCATGGGACTCGTATCCAAGCACTCCATATCACTGTACCAAGTTTATTTTTGCAGAGAAGCCATGCATATGGAGCTGGTTGTGTATTGTAAATGTCAACATGTACTAGTTTACAAATCATGTACTGGTAAAAAGCATTTTGAGGTGTTGTGCAAGGAACCATGTATAAAATAAGTCTGTATTGATCAATAATCCGTCCACATAATCGTAATTTGTGTAAAAAAGAATAAAAGTTGTTGGTGGTGATACTGCCTCTAGTGTTCATTTCAGCAGAAAAACTGCAGTGAAAATGCATTTATTGGCTTTTGGAGTTTTTCATAGCCAAAGTCGTATTTTTCAATGAGCCTGGATTGCTTTACTTACAGGATCTACACTTGATTTTTAGAACAAATTCTGTAGAATTATTCTGTAAAAATATGTGTTAAACAGTTGAGAGTACTACACTGGTACTTTTATAGCCTGGTTATCACTTTTTGTGATGATTCGGCACTTAATTAACTGTGAAACTGGTGTGTACATATCTATGCGTGCCCACTGCAGACATCCAAACATCGATCTGAATTTCAGACATATTATTATCACCATCAACTTCCAAAGCAGATCTCCACCTCCAGCATATGACAGATTCAGGGCAAAGTATATTCATCATCACCACTACAGACTGTCCAGCTAACAGAGCAGAAAGCTCCATATGTGGTCACCATCTCCATCCAGTGAGAAAAGCTTTAGAAGAAAAGCTTTGTGTAACAGAATGAAGACTAATAATGGCATAAATTACTTGTCTCTGTAAGAGGCGATGCCATGGTAAAAAAAGAAAAAAAAACAATTTGTACTTTACAAAAACATGTTAAAAAGTGACCCAAAGGAAGATTCGGTGTCCATCGCTGAAAATGAACAATTAGTAGATTTTAAATTACATATAAAATGTCTGTGCATGTGAAGATATGAGCATTGTGTCAGTGTTTCCATTGCAACCAGAATCTTGTGAGTCCTAAAGAATTTTGGCAACTTAGCATGGCATCTCAGTGCGTATTGTAATCACATTTGCTTTGCCAACATATGTACAAATATGGTATGAAAGTTCATCATGTTGCTTACTGTACTTAAAGATGAGAATTATTCTTGAATAGGCCTTAGATTAATATAATTCAAGATAGAATATCCGCCTCATGCCTATTGCTCCTCTAATAACTAGCCTACACATCTCTTCATGACAGAACATAACATGGAGAATGATAGAGAAAATATTATAAACAAGAACCCATCCAGACAAGCAGTGTGAATTATGGTAAAGAGCATTTCTTAATTCCTTTGGTGAAGAAGATGCTAAAACACGAACAGTATGCTCAAGTAAACAATTTTAAATGTCATACTGAATTCCCCCCTGACAATTTCTTGTTTTATGGTGCACAACTAATTGCCAACCAGAACAATTAAAATATAATGTTCCTCCATAACTGTAGTTATGTAGTGCTTGGCTCCCATTCCCCGCTGTCTCACCCTACTGTAATTTTATTGATGCTCATGTACAATGATGTTCATTGATGATCTGGGGTGCTTTGTCAATCTAGTCGCACAAAAAAGGGGAAAAGGCTTCAGTTTTGTACTTTGCACTTGGTTTAATATTTATTTTTCAAGGAATTTATAAATGTATGGAGACAATGTTGATTATGAACGGCTGGTTGGCAATGTCAATCAAAAAGCCTTAAAAATAAGGACTTCCCCAAATAATATAGCAAAGTGTAACCCTGGTTAAATAATTGTTTTACAGATATTATTTATTTTTATGTAGCTTGAATAGAATGTTATGATTATTCATACATGTGAAATTCTAAAAGAAATATACATAAATATATATCTGAATTGAGTTAAGAGATGAGTATCCCCCAATCGGAGAGTTTGGTTGCTGGCACCGCCCCTTGCTTTCGAATAGCGTTGCGCAGATTAGACGACAGATGCAGAGCGACTGAGATATCTGATCTGACGACGAGAGAGTGTTAAAATTGAACAAATATAGTTCTTAAACTGTTCAAAGTTCACAAAAACTGAATAAATCAGAGGGTAACTACAAGACTGTGGATGATCCAGTGTGATTGTGTCAATCGGGCTTTTCAGAGTTTACATTTTGACTCGTGTGGTTGTGTCAGACCGCATGGTGTATTAAGTGTTCACTGCTGACGCCTTTTTAGTTGCGCGTGCCTGTGGAAGGAAAAAAAGAGAGAAAAAAGTGAATGGACAGGCCAGGTTTTTTTTGTGTGTGTGAATGTTCTTTCAAGATGGATTTCCCTAATTGATGGCGAGCCTCCCATTTCGATTCTGAAAGATCACAAACTTAGAGGAAAGGACTATTTTTCGTTTCGTTATTTCTACTCAGATAAGTAAGAGAACATTTACAGAGACTGATATATATATATATATATATATATATATATATATAATTTTTTTTTTTTTTTTAAGTTGCGCGCAACCAAAATGGCGTCAGCAGTGAACACTTAATACACCATGCGGTCTGACACAACCACACGAGTCAAAATGTAAACTCTGAAAAGCCCGATTGACACAATCACACTGGATCATCCACAGTCTTGTAGTTACCCTCTGATTTATTCAGTTTTTGTGAACTTTGAACAGTTTAAGAACTATATTTGTTCAATTTTAACACTCTCTCGTCGTCAGATCAGATATCTCAGTCGCTCTGCATCTGTCGTCTAATCTGCGCAACGCTATTCGTAAGCAAGGGGCGGAGCCAGCAACCAAACTCTCTGATTGGTGGATACTCATCTCTTAACTCAATTCAGATATATATTTATATATATTTCTTTTAGAATTTCACATGTATGAATAATCATAACATTCTATTCAAGCTACATAAAAATAAATAATATCTGTAAAACAATTATTTAACCAAGGTTACAAAAGTCCACCTGGCAAGTCTTTGGTACCACCCACTGATTATGCAACACAAAACTGCATGACAATAAAAGAGAAAGACACATTGAGAAACGGACATTCGTAAGCCAACACTTCTACAGAGAAGGCCAGTGATGCATTAATAAAGGATCTAAAGGTAATGACTCGCGTACAAAAGGCTACCAGACCTTTGGCTTCAGATGAAAGCTGCACTCTGCCACAAGGTCATCAGCCGATCAAAATATATTTAATAATGCTAAAGCAAACACACCTTTTGAGTCATTCACCAAGTGCAATTGAAACAAGCACAGTGTGTGACCTTTTGAAAATAAAAAAGCAAAAAAACGATAGTCAGTTTTCAAGCCTCAACATTTGGAAACAAGTGTCTGCTCATTATACGTTGTAGTCAGCATGCCAAATGTAAAATACTTCGTCTCGTCTACCATTCGGGATTTTAAATATTGAACATGCTCAGCTCAGCAGACTCGCACTCTTCTATATGTAAATATGTACTTCAAGATTAACACTGTTCAAAGCCACAACAGTTACATTTCCAACTGAGTAGCTAGCATTTCCAAAGCGTGGGTTTGAGAATTAAGTAACTTGCAAAGTAAAATTGTCACCTACCTAATACTGGCACGCACTTCTTTGTGCCAGTTTGCATTCTCTGCATGATCAATGTGAGCAATTTTGCATGTTTTTGTCCTTTATATCAAGTTCCTAAAAAATGAATATTTCATTATTTACTCAATCATGTTATTTCCAATCTGAATGTTATTTTCCCCCATAAAACACAAAAGGATATATTTTGAAGAATCTTTACGCAGCTCTTTTCCACCAATAATCCATAGATATTTTTCCCTTTAATCATGTTCAGATCCCACCCCAAAAAGTCGCCCTGCCGCATCATACCTGGCTTGAAGTCATTGAGGACATTTGAATGTGCAGGATAATGAATGAGATGAGAGAGCTACAAAAAGATTCTGTGAAGAATGGCTTATATTTCAGTCTGTTGTTCCTCACATGACTCTATCATATGGTTTCAGAAGACTAAAAATATAGTGCAGGAGCTGTACGAACTACCATTCACACCAAGGAAGATAACTAGAGTTCACACCACAGCTGTAACGATAACAGCACAGAGAAACGATATTGTTAGAAATACTTTCAGCATGATTTTATCCAGCTGATGAATGATAAAAACATTGACAGCCAATCAGAATCCATCCTGCTGGAATGAGCTTGAGTATTTAAGTATTTGAGTATATAAGTGACAGACAAGCACGCGCTTAGAATAAACAGAATGATATTATACACTGGTGTGGATGCTAAAATACCGCATGAAGATTCTTCAAAAATTCTATTTGTGTTCCACATAATTGTAGCAGAAAAAGACTGGAACATGAGAGCAAGTCGATAACAAAAACATTTTTTGTACATCATTTTTTTATTTAAAGCTTTATAAAACATTTCTACAAAAGCTAAAGGTGTCTAAGGGGCCGTTTACATGACCGTTTTAAACTAAAAACGTCAAAACTTTAATGCGTCTTGACTGTTCGATTACATGACAATGGCGTTTTGGGGGCCTGAAAACGCAAACATTTGAAAACGGGTTTCAAAGTGCAAGTTTTTGAAAACGATGCCGTTATTTTCTCATATAAACAAACTCGTTATAAACAAACACGCATATTTGTAAAAACGGTGTCATCATGCACATGTGTAATATGTGTCTATTAGGCGTGTAGTGTTTCTTTACAAAATAACATCGCCAACTACTGGCCTGGCAGCATAATAAAGCGTTTTTAGCTTTCGCAGATCCTTGTAAATGAAGATCGCTTTTACAACACTGTCGTCTCTACACAAAAAAAATCGAAGGACATTTTTTTCCATTATTTAGTACATCATTTTCAAGTAAACATACCCTTCATTTACTCTAATCAACTAATTCACTTTTCACACTGGGCAATGATGTAGTTAGAAATATGTCTAAAAAATTATTTGTCATGATATTATACTAAAATAAATGCTCATATATTCACAAATAGATAAAATCATTTGATGGCATCAGACAATAGTTCACATTCATTTGAATATCCCTCATCCTTGTTAACCTTTGACTAATGCCGGCAATAATTGTGTCTTTTCTCACAAGATTAATCTGTAGCAGCTGTTAGAATTTCACCTTAAAAGACAAGATTAAATGGCATTACCCTTGAAAGCACTCTAAACACAATATTTCTCTAATGGTAATAAACCTGCCTGAATTTGAAATTTCAAAGCTTGAATGTTAAGATCCATTATAGGAGAGCGAACCCATTAATGTCATTGCAGATTCAAGATTTAAAGATCATCTCCTTGCAATAAAAATGCTAATTATTCTCTTCGTCTATGTTAAGAATAACTTGTTTGTGAAGTAAACGAGCAAATGTAAGTAATTGTGTACTGAATCAAATTATTTCCTTCCATTTAAACAAACAAGCTTTACATAGGCTACTTTGTCATACAGAACACATGGACTCTAGCAGGGGATAAAAAGTCACTATTGGACAACAAACCATAAGTACTAATCCTGTTACTGCAGAGATAACCATCACATGCTTTCCGCAATTGTTCTGTCATTATTATTGCAAAGAAATCAGTGATCTGTGAGGATATCATCTTTTTATACTACGCAAGATAATGGGAAATTAAAATTTTTCCAGGTTTGCACAAAGTACCAATGGTCATTCCACCATCAGCAACACATAATAGGTTATATTAATGCTGTTGTGTTTTTACAGTCACATTGGGATGCATATGACTAGAGTCAATTATATAATGAAGGCAGATTTTATCGGAAAGGTTCTCTGTTAAATGGCTATATACTTTATAAAACAATAGTGTTTTTGACAGAAGAGGTATTAATATTACATTTATATCAAGTCGATTTCGATTATTAAAGAACTTAGTGCTGGATTTACAGCAAGTGCTGGCAAAGCCCATAAGGTTCTATAAATATTGAGGGTTTGTAGTTTAGTAAGAGGAGAATGTCTTAAAAAAATAAAAAAATAAAAATAAAATAAAAAAAACTTTCTCAGGGATTGCATGTCCGCAGGCAGTGAGTTTCATCCCACCTGCTTGGCTGCATCCAAGGATGGGTTTTTATAAAAACAGTATATGCTGAAGCACGACCTATAAAATGTCGACAGTGAAAGAACCTTGATGTTTAAAACACAACAGCTCACATAAGCCCATAGTTACTCTCCAACGTATTACACAGCTTAAAGCATGAACTTAAGCTACAATATCACGATTTTCATATAGATGCCATGACAACAAATAAATAAATAAATAAATAGCCTATATTTCAAATCTGTGGCAAAAGTAAAGTAACAGGTAGCCTGAATTGCCCAACTCGTTGTATCAGCAGCTGTAATAAAAAAAAAAAAACTCTCATTCAAAGAACGGCAAAAGTACACACATGACCGTTAGGTTGCCAAACTTACATGCGAAACATGCATGAGAAAATGTGAAGGTGCGCGAGAGAATAATCATGATTCATGCACCTTTAGTCCTACCACTCGACGAACTTGACGAGTCCACTCGGGATGAGATGCTGTCGAGATTCTTCTCCATTGTAATAATAGTCTTTGTTTCGAGTTTTCTCTCCGTCTGTACTGCACTTATGAGGGGCAGACTGTGACTGTTGTGCTTCTGTTCAGCGTTAAACAACTTCAGCTGATGCTGTCTGATGCAGTGAGGATGCGCGTCACCGGTCAAGCGCGCTCTCGCGGCCAGTGTTGTTTTTATATGGGTAGTCAACTTTTTAAAAGGGCTATTTTTTAAAAGATCTACTTATTTTTTTTTTTGTATTGTTTGTTTTTTATCAAAAATCATGTAGATGGGACATTAAGTGCTGTTAATCAAATGCATTGCTATATGCATGCAGTGTTGTTCTGAATGTAAATTCATGTCCCAGCTACACTTAATGTTGTCTCATTTTCCTGGTTAAATATTAGGCAACCTTACATTACATAAACAATACAATTCTAATTTGTATTTTTACATTAAAAATGTAATTAATGCATAGGCGGAGACATTCGAGACAAAAAAATCATTGTAGCAGCTGGGACTTGCATGGCCTATCAATTGGGGAACTCAGCACTGGCACATATGGACAAAACAAAAATGCTAAATAAACACATATTTATTTTTAACCCAAGAAAAAACAGTACAACAATACAATCATATTTGTAAACAGGTAGAACTTCGCATAACAGCCACTTGACTTCGCATCGCATCTTCGTTCGGACCAGTGCTCGAAGTGGGGCGGTACACTTCTGCATTTTACTCTTAAGCGTACCAGCACTTTTTCTTGCGTACAGCTACTTTTCGCATGTAGCCGGTAGGCTACTCTACCACTGACAGAAAAAGCGTCAGTTTCAAGCACGTTTCACATATAGGCTACTCCATTTGCAGTGCGTATCTGGTGCGTATTTTTCCCGCACCCGTGTTAACAGGTTAGAGCTTTCACACTGCGCGCGGATGCGGTCCGGCGATCCGTTCGAGGAGCGGTGCGTATACAGCAGTGCAGCGATCGTTTCCACACAGAGTCTATTTCTGCTGCGCTGCACGTGCTGAATTAAAGATGCAGCGCATGGTTCGTGGTCAAAATGAACACAGATTGACATGAAAATATAATAATCTTACCATACATGCATTTAATTAAATAAAATGTAGGCTAGTAATCTCACCATAAATGTATTTTTAGACTTGCACACTTGGAGGAGTTCCGTTTTCACACACACACACACACACACACACACACACACACACACACACACACACACACATACACAGGGCCGCATTAAGAGCTCACTGGGCCCCGGGGCTATGAGTTACTGCAGGCCCCCCCTACAGAGAAAGAGAGAAAAACCCCCACATTTTTCTAAACTAAAATTTCATAATGCTTGTGACCAATTTCAATATCACAAAAAATAATAGTAATAATCTCAAGCTTACTGATGACAAGAGTCACAAATAACAATAGAACAAAGGAACATAAGAAATCGACCTAGCCTACTTGAAAAACTTAAAGCACAGAATAATATTATATTGTATAAAGTAATCAAATATACAAGTTTTCACTATAAATTCAACATTCATTCTTATTTATTTTATAAAAGTGATTCAGTCAAGTGCAGTAAATTACTTTTTTTTCTGATGTTTGATTAACATTATTGACACAAATGGCGACAGCAGCTTTATTAGCAGCTTCTGTCACTTTAAGACCTCAGGGTCGGAACTCAAGTGCGAGAGGCGGTATTAACATTAAGTGACATGGGCATCTGACTCTCAGAAGCCAATGGCACATGCCACTATGCGTATTGGCACATCCGGTGGCACATCCGGTCTCCATTGGCATGTGCCAGTGGATAGTGACATGTGTCACTGACATAGTGGATAGTGACATGTGTCACTGACATTATTGGCATGTGCCAGTGGATAGTGACGTGTCACTGACATTGGCTGCGTTCGGAATCGCATACTCAATGAGTAGGTACTTAATTTCAGTGAGTACTTACTTAACGAGCGCTAAAAGAGTAGGTACTTTATAGCCAAATCTCGTTGAGTATGAAATGCGTTCCGGACATCATCCGCCATGTTGACGTTATCATGTGACCTACGACGCGTTATCACAAGCGCAACAACTTAAAAGATGAACGACACGTTTAATTCATCTATCTGTAAATATCTTGATATTTATGAAACTTGCTCATTTTGTGGTATTGTTGAAGAAACAGCTGCCAATTTATTTTGTGAATACATTTAGGGTTGATTTAAGTTGTTATATTTTAAACCCTACTAATGTGACCAACAGTTTTATCCTTATGACGATATTTTTTTTAAGAAACCCCAAAATCGTCATCTCTTGAATATGTTGTTAATTTCTTTATTTTATACCCATAACGTTTCTCCTTTAAGTTTTCCTCTTTTCTTGATGAATTTACCTCTCGTTTCATCCCTCAGACTTATAACATCAAAACAATTTTTAATGTATTATGAAGAACTATTTAAAGATATTTAGCCTTGTTATTGTTATTTTTTCCTGTGTATAAATATCATATTATGATGTACACAAACCAATGATCTTTGTTTTCTGTTTTGTCATTATGATTGTTCATTGTTAGATACAACTATGGTATCTTTCCATGATCTTTATGTAATAAGTTTATAAGTTTAAATTATATGAGCGACAGATGCACTAACACTTCATGACATCAGTAACTCGACAGCACAACCTAGAACAGTTTTCCTCGGCGTTTGTAATGTCTGCACAAGGAGACGTGCAGCTGCTCGGAGATCTCTCCTTTGGAGAAAACTGTTGACTTTATACTAGGAAATTGTAAGTATCGCTCCTCAGAATGAATTGCATTGTTAGCCCACCCAAAACTTAAACAAAATAATATTAAATGCTGACCAATACTTAATTATAGGCCTGCTACTTTTTTATATACTAAAAGTTATATAACTTAATAAAACAAGCAAAATATATTTTTTGTCATATGAGTTATTCGTGAATACACGCGTGAACATCTCAACTGTCAGTCAAGCAATGAATTAATGCATACATTAAATAATTATATTTTATATACTGACAACAATCGAAACATGTATAAATGAGTAAAAGAACATATAAAAGTAACCATCACACAATAAACAAATGCATATACAATTCAACAACACATGAAACAAAGCTTTATTCAAACAAGCATGTATTTACAGGCGCTGAAGCCCACATCCTACTGCCATCTCAACACAGCGGTTCCCATTCTGCGGCTTTACTCTGATGAATTCACCAGAGGTGACCGTGCCTTCGTGCCGGAGCTTGTTGCTGTGCTGCGCTTTAGGGGTGGGCGATACTGAAAATTTCGATATCGATCCGATACCAAGTAAATACAGGGCCAGTATCGCCGATATCGATACCGATACCAATACTTTTTCATTTTAAAAGCAAGCACTTGAACTTGTATGCACTTTCCTGTGCTAGAGCAGTGTGTCATGATTTATGAGGTGAATGCATCATTAATATGCTAAATCTGAATACGTTTTCAAGACTACTAAATATTTTGGGATTTGTGCTCTCAACTCGCCTGTAATTAGTCAGTGACTTTTACAAAACTACCCTAATTATAGTAAATGTACTATTGTACACTAGCCTACTGTTCAAAAGTTTGGGGTCTGTAAGATTTTTAATTCTGTTCTGCATTTATTTGATAAAAAATACATACATAGGCTATCTGTTTTCTTTGCCATAGTAAACTGTAATTTATTCATGTGATCAAAGCTGAATTTTCGGCATCATTACTCCAGTCATGATTATAATTCATTTTAATATGCTGATTTGCTGCTCAGGAAACATTTCATATTATTATCAATGTTGAAAACAGTTTCATATTTTTGTGGAAACCATGATACATTTTATGCAGAATTATTTGATGAACAAAGTTGAAAGAACAGCATTTATATGAAGTATATATTTTTTTAACAGTGTAAAACCCTTTGATCAATTTAATGCATCGATCCTTGTTGAATAAAAATATTAATTTCATTAAAAAAATCTTACTGACGTCAACATTTTGAACCGTTATGTACACTTGTGGTTTGTTTATTGCGAAATAACTCCCGATTGTTTCTCTGTCATCTAAGCAAGGCTTCGTTTCCCAAACGCACTGGGCCTATGAGCTCAGTGAAGCACCAGCATCGAACGCTCTCTGTGATTGATTGGTTTCGTCTTGTATACAGATGACTAGGAGAAAAAGTTCTATCCTACACAATTACCCACTAACATTTGCTTATTTTTCCACTTTGAAGCTTATTTTACGCACTGAATTGCGTGCTTAATTAATAAAAATTACTGGTAAAAAAAAATACACATTTGGATCGATATTTTTATGTGAGGGTCGATCCTTTTCGATACCACGTCAGTATCGAAGTATCGATACTTCAGGATCGATCCGCCCACCTCTGCGCTTCACAATCTGAGGCGATAAGGGCAGATGGAGAGATGGAGGGACACATATGGCACCGTTTCCAGGATTCAGCTCTGGGCTCCTCATCCTCAGTGCTCACACCAGTCTGAATAAAAACATGTTTTGTTACTTTATAGATTTGTTTATTTACAGCACATTTGTCTAATGTCAACAGTGTTGACAACAGTGAATTAACGTTATCTTATAATAATGCCACACATACATCACTCAGATGTCTTTTTCATGTGCTCATCTGCAATATGCCAATACTTACAATATTTTCCTTTCAGATGTAAATAGACATTTTAAATAAGCGTGTTTAAGATGTATATGGTTATGTAAATCCACTTTAGATACGTTACGTGTGCTTAGAGCTCCCCTGTTAGCTAGCTATACAAAACATGTTTTTACAGCAAAATCACAACTAACTAACTACTTTACACCTTCAACATTTAAAACGTTTACTCTATAGTAGTTTAACACATAAGGAACCGCGTTTACTCACATTTGAAAACCCCCGGCATCGCTGATCTCCATAATGTTTGATAATGACGTATGCTCTCGCGTGGCCTCCTGGGATAGATGAGTACAAGCTGAAAAACACTCAAATGTCTGGGCGAAAGCAGGAGATCATCCGGGAACTTCTCGCCTACTCTTTTAGGAATACTGATGTTTCGAACGTACTGCTTCCCTCACGTACTGTTTTCGCCTACTATATAGTAGGAAAGTAGGCATATTCGAACGCACTATCGTCCAAATCTCGCGATAATTAGTACGTCAACAGGTAATTCTCGCCTACTCTTTTATGAATACTGAGGATTCGAACGTACTTTTTCGCTCGCCTACTCTTTTCGCCTACTATATAGTAGGGAAGTATGCGATTCCGAACGCAGCCATTATCGCGGAACACTGACACTGTCGCGGAACAGGTTGCCGTCTATGGAACGCGATCGGGGCCAATAGTCTTTAAACGAAACGCGTGAAATTTGACCGCGTCAACACGCACTGTTTGTCCGCGTTAACGCGGCAATTTTTTACGTGTTTCTTTTGAACGCGTAGACACGCTCATTTTGGTCGTGTTAAGGCGTCAGTTGTCGTCGCGTTACTTTAGTGCGTGTAAAGACGCACAGTTTTACCATGTTAAGACGACCATTTTCAACGTGTTTCTTAACGCGCACATTCTGTAGCCTACATATTGAAGTGTAATATTTTAAAAAAGCAGACTTACCTTTATATGTACCTAAATATTAATCCTTTAGTTTATTGTGGCATTGCTTTACTGACTACTGTGCTAGAGTAAAGTAACGTTACAATGTATATTAAGTCAAGTGCTAATTATCCATATTATACAATTATTATAATGTATATGGGTTATTATTTGTTTTTGTTTTAAGTTATAATTTCCAAAAGTATTATAGGCTAACTTACACAGCACATATTTATAACTAAACACACACACACACACACACACACACACACACACACACACATTAATTTATTCTCTTTCACATAGCCTAATAATGTTTTGTAATTTGGTGTTTAATTGGTTGTATAGTTTGTTTCTGCTGTTCTGTCTGTATTGTTTCCAGGAACATCATCTTGGCTGCAGGCTGATGAGTGCTATAATAAAATTACTACATTATATTTAACATGTGTTTTGATATTCATTATACTTTTATTATTAATATATTATTTACCTATAAACTTGTCTTTAGGAATCCATAAGTTATAGTGGCAAGAATAACTTTGTTAAACCTTTAGGGGTGGTTCCCAGACAGCGTTTATATTAAGACAGGAGTAGGCCTTAATCTTCTTAATCATGTTTGAAAAACACAGATTAAGTACAGATTACTAACAAACAGATTTCCAGATTTCTTTTCTTTTATTCCAAAGCTGATGTGTGCAATTTTTTTTTTGCTTGCATTAAAATAATTGTCTCTCTTGTTTTAGTTTTTTTATTGCAGTCTTTTTTGTTGCTTCCATTCATGCTTCTCAGTTCCATGCAATTTTAAGATTTTCTTGGTTCATTCCATACGCGACCTCTGTCAGTTTGTTTTACCGTTTTTTCAAATTGCTAAGACACTAAAAGTGAAATTTGAGGCTCACTCGGTGAAACCATTCACTCATGTACCCAATCTTTAGACCAAGTCTGCAAAAATACAAGGACATTATATGCTTTGCACTCAGTTTGCATTTGAAAAACAAACTTTTTGCAAAACTCTAAACACATTTCTCTACATTACACACATCATTCAAAACTAACAGCTCTTGTGTTTCATTTGGGAAACACTGCCATTTAAATGCCACATTAATTTACTGATGACCTACAGCCAATAATCATGTGGGAAAACACTTGTATAAATTGATCACTTAGAAATCAAAACTCAGTTTTGAGAAAGACAGAAATTATTTTTACTATTATTATATATTATTAAATTATTTTTTATTATTTTCAAGACATTGTGGACAATTTCATGCTCCCAACTTTGTGGGAACAGTTTGTAGATGGCCCTTTCTGTTCTAACATGACTGCGCACCTGTCCTGACTCGACCCGATAGAACAGCTGTGTGATGAATTAGAGCGGAGACTGCGAGCCATCAGTAAGCTGGTGTGTGGTGGGTGTTCTATGGCTGTTCTATGAGCAATATGGCTGCCATCGCATCATCCAGGTGGATGCTGCACATTGGAGTCACTTTGGTGACTTTGTGTGTTCCCATGTGCACCCAGGAACCCTGCATCTTCCCTTCTGGTAACACATTATTTGCCATTGTGAGGTATTGTCCAAGACATCCTTGAAAAGTACCCCTTATCGCACAACGTTTCCCTGAGGCAACAAAAAGAAAAACTAATTTTGTGAACGTAAAATAATATAAAAAACTTCATAAAACCTGTCAAATGGCTTCTCTACACCTTCATGCACACAAATATTTTTTTTATATACGGTTCGTGTCAATTTAAATAAGATTACTAAAGCAAATAATCTTGCTTTCTTCTCACACCATATGGTCCTGTGATCATGTGTCAGAAAAGGACGTCCCACCTTCAAATGGTGCTTGATAGTGACTCCCAAACCTTATTGTACTTTTTCAAAGATTCTAATTGGTTGCAATCATTTAAAGAAAAATGTACCGAACATACTGTAGGGCTTAAGAAAACCTTCCGTTGCCTGAGGGCGATGCTGTGCTGTAGAGGGTTAATATTTAACCTTTAAACATTTCCTGTTTCCCCCCCAGAACTCTTATATCAATGAATTATGTTTAAAATATAGATATCATTATATATTATATATATCATTAGTTTATTTACCTAAATTGCTGGATTTAATAAATCATTTTAATAGTAAATAAACATGTTTTTCACATTATTTCACTTAAATACAAAAAACCTTCCAGTAGCTATGTAGCATGCAACGAACAGTTAAAACATATAATACCGGTAGATCATGCATTAAGTGTCTCTGCTGTCCTTTTGTGGGAAAAATGACATAAAATGGCATTTAATGATTATTGCCGCTAGATAGATTTAATACGCAATTTTGTCCGACAACAAACTAACGTCGGTGGACTTGAACTTGAAAACGGTATATTGTTTAAATTACTTAAATGACAATATTTGAAAGTTGAGACTTTGTTTCATATCAACAGTAAGTAAGGATGGCTGGCGCGAAACAGACGTTCCGAAGCTTTGCGAGATCCCGAAGCAAAGATGATTCGAAACACTGATCCGAAGTGTGATTCAAAACACCCACGTCACGTGACAACGGCTAAATGAAGCGTCTAAGTGTTTCATCAGGTGGAGTGCTCCGCCGAATCAGGGTTTCATTGATTGGTCGGTTCGGTAACAAATCACACAATCACACAGTATAAAAGTTTTGTCAACGCATTTTCATATCGTGGGTTTTTGTGAGAGGAGTTTGGTTTTGAGATAGCGGATTTTTGGTGATATAGTGACATTTATAGTGCGATTTGTTTAGTTATATTTAGGATTTAATTTACATTTACACATTGACTTAGAGACACACAGAGTACATATAGTGACACATTAATAGATGCATTGATAGAAATATATATATATATATATATATATATAGATTAATAGATAGATACATATATTACAGATACATATAGATTATTAGATAGATAGGCTACATATAAGATAGATAGATAGATAGATAGATAGATAGATAGATAGATAGATAGAAATGGAGGCTCCACAGAGATGCCGTACATCTGTGGTGTGGGAGCATTTCCATTTGGAAACCCCAAATAAAGTGAGATGTGTGTATTGTGATCGGCAGCTAGCCTACTGCAACAATACATCATCCATGATGCGCCATTTGAGGAGCATTCATCCTGCCATTCTGCAGGGTGCAGAGGATGGTAGTGTTCCCCCTGTACCAAGGCCTGTTACTGACACTGCTGGGCCATCTAAGCAAGGTATGCATTGTTTGAAATATAGGCTAATTATAAGTGAAATATAATAACTAAGTGTTGGGCCATTGTTTAGAAAGGCCATGGACTAAGACATGCCTAACATCCCAATCACAACTGCCAATCACTTTAAAAACAAATGTTGTCAATATAACATTATACTTTGTGGATATACATTTTATATGTCTACATATGAGTACCCAATCTACAGCCAAGAAATCATTTTGTTTTTTTGTAATTGTTGTATTTCTATAATGCACTTTATCTTTCTCTGCACACTGAGCATAAATATTCATAACATAACTTAGGAAGGTTTCCAAATGAACCAGTAGACTACTTTCACGGTAGGCTACTATTTTTCCAATATATTTGTCTGAAAGTATGTTTTATCTTCTCTTTTAAAAGGCAGACAGAGGGAATTGGATGAGGCTCTTCTGAACATGGTGGTGAAGGATCTGCAGCCCTTCACCATCGTGGAGGATGAGGGTTTCAGGGCCTTTGTGAACAAGCTTGATCCAAGCTATGTCCTCCCATCCCGGAAGGTGCTTAAAACAATGGTCAGCGAAAGGTACAACACAACCAAGGAGAAGACAATGGAGGACCTACAAAAGGCGGAATTTGTTAGCCTTACGGCTGACATGTGGTCTTCCATTAATATGGATGGATATATTGGTGTAACATGCCATTACATAACACCAGAGGCAACAATGGCAACTGTTTTACTGGGTGTAAGGAGGTTTTACCAAACCCACACAGCCCAGCATCTCATGGAGGCTAAAGCCTTGCTAATGGCTGAGTGGGGAATAACCTCCAAAGTTCACTGCATGGTGACTGACAATGCATCCAACATGATCCTAAGTGCCCAGCTACTCAACCTTCGCCATGTCCCATGTTTTGCTCATAATTTGAATTTGATAGTGAAAAAGGCCCTGGATCAAACCCCAGTCATCAATGAAATTCGCCAGAAAGCCAGAAAGATAGTGGGGTTGTTCAGATCCAGCTGCAAAGCAAAGGACAAGCTTGTGGAGATGCAGAGCTTGATGGGCAGACCAAGTCTGAAAATGATACAGGAGGTTGAAACGAGATGGAACAGCACATTCGACATGCTACAACGCTTGTATGAGCAACGTGAGCCAGTGGGTGCTGCACTTGCCAATTTAAACAGTGATACTGCTCCCCTGACAAGTCTTGAGTATGACATTATTCAACAGTCATTGACACTTCTTCAACCATTCAAACTAGCAACAACAGAGATGTCAGAGGAACAGAGAGTGTCTGCTTCAAAGCTCATACCATTGTACAGGATGTTGCAGCACAAGCTTGCACAGAAAAAAGGAAATGCAACGCAGGAATCAACTGTACAATTAGGTAGGACACTATGACCATACGTGTAATTGGCCATAACTCTCATATTGTTGTCATTATTTTAATTAATATGGTTTTCTCTTGTGTTGGCTCATAGGCTCACATCTACAAGAAGGTCTGCACTCCAGATGTGGAGGGTACGAGACTTTTAGAGCCTTGGCACTGGCTACACTGCTGGACCCAAGGTTTAAAAATGTGGCTTTTGGAAATCCTGCCAAAGCCCTGGATGCTGAAAAGCACATCACACTGGAGTGTGCTTCACTGATGCGTAAGTGAGGTAAGGTAAGGCAAGGCAAGTAGTCAATCTGCTCCACAGCCAATCAAGGGCCCCCTCCTTGCTCGGGCCCCGGGGCTTTAGCCCCGCCTAGCCCTATTGTTAATACGGTCGTACACACACAAACACACACACACACACACACACACACACACACACACACACACACACACACACACACACACACACACACACACACACACACACACACACACACACACACACACACACACGACTTGTTTAAATACATTTATGTTGTTAATAAATAACAATAAATTGTTGTTGTACCAGCAATATCTCCAAGTTTTGTTTTTCACAGTAGAAGTCTCAAATGTCATGATTTGCCAATGCAAGAGAGCCTACCGGCACCTTTTTTCCCCACTTCAAGCACTGGTCCGGACACAATTAGGATCAATGAAATGTGGACCACTTTGCACTGTTAAAATATTATCTTCAACCAAAACGAAATTTTTTAAAAAGTTTTTCTTTCCTTTTTTCAAAACACACTGTGGCAATGAGAGTGATTAAAAAACAAGTTATATTTCGCATTTTGTTGTAGGCTACTTCATGAAACATTTAAAACATTTTGAGACACGAGAAAAATGAACAGTCACACAATACTCTCCACTTTTGAAACATATTACTGTTACTATTATATATTGTATACTATTATAATACTGTTGTTTGTGTTGTATCCTTAGATCCCGACGACTGACTATTTGTGTCATTTGGAGCTCGACCTTTTAAAAATCTCCTTATGTCCATATTTTGGTGTAATGAGTCCGACCCCTTTCTTTTACTGTCAATGGTCTGACCAGATAACTAGGCTACAACGCTATTACATGCTAGCTGAGAATCGCTGGACTTACCTTAGCCTGTCACTTGTCAAATTTTTTTTTTTTACTAAAGCAGTATATAAAATCAGATGTATTACCTACCACCATTTAGTTGTTTTGTGTTATTTAAAATATTTAAATATCTTTTTTTTTTTTTTGAAAAAATGCAATTACCCGTTTCAGCCACCGGGGGGGCAACGCTCCCCCATGCCCCCCCCCCCCAACAAACTCCACGCCTAAATTATTGCTCTTTTTATTAAAAACAAGTATAAATCAAGCTAGTGTTTTAAGCATTTTTACATTTATTCCATAATAATAGGCCTAACTAAAGGCAGCAACAATTTAAACAATATGTTATAGTGAACTGAAGTTCAGCTGTTCTTTTTAATAGTCAACTTATTTTCAAATCAAACATTGCTGGTCACAGACACAAGCTAAATCTTTAATTTCACCAAGCTGATTGCTCACTAAACCCCACAGTCATCATGTTTTCAGGCCATTTCAAGTTTGATTTGACATGATATAACGCGGTGATATCAATCTAAATGGCTGATCTGTTTACTAAGTGACGAAAATAACTGTAAGTTTTACTCTTTCGGTCAATTATTGTGCTAAACTCAAACAGTTTTGTAAAAAGAAAAAAAACACACAATGGGATTTGACTAAAAATATTAATGACTACACACCACACAGATTTTTGTCAAACACATGGAAATTCTGCTATTCACACTTTAGACCAGTTAATAAAAAGTATTCAAAAGTATAAAGAGAATAAAATAAGTTCTATACACTTAGGATGTCTTGAGGGTGAATAAATTATGTAATTTTCATTTTTGGGTGAGCTAACCCTTAGTTTAAAAGGACCTGTTTCAACATTTTAATCTAATGCAATAAAATACAGTGGGTTTTCAGTATCCAAATACTTTGGGGTGCCACTGTATATTGTATGATCCAGCAGTAACATTTACACTGAACTAGAATTTTGATCTAACATACTATAGCATGATATACTGCTATAGCCTACCGTACCACTATGCCTTTTCAGTTTGAGGCTTGCTACTCAGAACTGGCAGTACTGAGAACACACTGCCATGCTGAAGCTTGATTTACTGTTTCATGGAGAATGGAAAAAAAGAAATCTAAAAAGACCGCTCAGAATCCAGCAGATGGGATTTGACACTGCTGACAGCGTTTCGAATGGCAATAACTGGCGTTTACACAGTCTCTGGAATATACCTTCACTATTTTACCAGTTACAATTATTCTGTTGTAATAATAATGATCTAACAATATTTGTATAGGCCTATTAGAAATTTTCCATCAAAAGTTTAATATCATCATCACTTTAAGCTGTTTCCTGCAACCATAATTAACATAATAAATTAAACATCAGCAATCAATGTCTACTACCCAAGCTGTGATAATGAAATGCTGGTGAAAGGAAATGAGGTGTTGGCGAACACGTAGGAGGGCAAAACTCCTCACAGGAGAAATTAAGCATCCAGACAAACTTTATGTCCTCCAGGCAAGAGGATAAAGAAGGATTTAGCTCCATTTGCTGAAGGCAGTAATTCACTGACTCCATCCCACATTTGACTGTACTGTATGAGTGCGTACAAGAGAATGTAGCCTGGAGACTAAGAAGATAATGTCTGAGCTATCAAGTGTGATGAGCTGACGTAACTGAGGACCGAGGCATATACGCAGAATATGGGAGTTAATGTGGACATGCCATTGAGGGAAACACATGAGAACGAGATGCAAGCAGCTGACTTGAAATCTTTCAATTAGCATTAGATGTTATTTCACTCAAACATGCTCATTTAACCTTTCTGGCTCTTCAAATGCTCTGACAAGTTGGTCAAATTCAGCTAGAGATAATTGCCATTGAAAACAACGACAACCAAAATGAAAATCAAATAATTTGCGGTTGTCCCTGGCAGCAGATGTGTTATAATATAATATAATATAATATAAAATAATATTCAATATTTAAATCTACAAAAGTAATATATAGTAGGTTGATACAAATATAATTTCCCTAACAAAGTCACCATTGCCTTACAATTGGTCTCTCTATAAATAATTAAAATGATACAATTACTATGGATTTAAACACACAAACACACACACACACACACACACACACACACACACACACACACACACACACACACACACACACACACACACACACACACACACACACACACACACACACACACCAGCCAACATTTGTATGTGGGGTCCATATGGGTATGAAATGGGTTGAAAAATGGGGCCATGTGAGATTGTCCACGGGTTACATAATGGCCCCATGTTAATTGCCCAAATGAATTTCATGCAGGATTGCACTTGGTACTAGGTGGGACCCAAGTGGGCAACATGCACAAGACCCATCTCGGTCCCAGCTACACAATATATATATATATATATATATATATATATATATATATATATATATATATATATATATATAGAATCTTAAAGAGTTCTGGCATCCAGGCGCTTCATATATAAAACCTTTTTGAGGTTCTTATCATGGGATCATTTTATGGATTTAGCTTTAATGAATTTTGTTTTCATTAATTTTTAATGAGATTTTATTAAATAAACAGTTTGTAAACACACTTTATCACTAGAAATGAATAGCAATAAAATGTGAAACATGAAAGTATAAATCTTTCGAAATTAGTCAAGATACACTATAGAAACCCATTAAACATTTTTTCTAAGAGTGAGTGCTTAAAAATACCATAGAATGTTTCTATATTACATTCTGAATCAGTTTTATTTTACATTGAGATATATTTCTATAGACATTTTTAGTGACCCCACCCCCCTCTTTTTATTAGTTTTTCATTTTAATGTCTAAAAAGTTTTTTTTTTTTAATTCTTATTACCGTTTTAATTGTAGCTATTACTGTTTTTTACAATCACATTGTTACTATTTTCAGAACCTTGATGTCATTTTTCACAACTCTAGACACAAAACTCACAACCAATGATCAAAATGCACATATTTCAAAACTCTTACCCTTTTCTCAATTGCTTGGATACAATACACATAAAACTTAGATAATTTGTTCATTCAACAAAAATCACCTGTTCAATATGACACAACTTAACATCAAAGTACTGTACTACTATTTCAAAAGGCAGGCAATTCACATATTACATTTCAAATGAGTGTCTATTCATTTCCTTACAATGATCTAACTATTAATTGATACAACTGCTCAAAATGATAAGTAACTGTTGCATTACTCTTAATGCATAGTTGTATGGAAACAGACAAACAATCTTCCATGTTTACAGTAAATCATGAAAGTTTCAAGATAACGAGATTCATTGTCACCAATTAGCGTGGAGCATGAACCAATTAGACTACAATATCCATGGATGTAGCCTAATATTTTATCATACTGTAATGCTTCATCAGACACTGTGTCTATGGTCCCAAATACTGTACCACCTTTTCAGACTATTTACAGTATTGACAGTACTGCACTGTATAGATGCAGGCCCTTGTAATTGCTTGTCCAATTCTGCCAACTCGTTACTGATGATTGAGTGCACATTGTGGAATGAGTATATAAAGAGTTGATTGGGATCCAATTGCAAGAGCATAGTGATACGTAACATGGAGCCAGCAGGTGATCCAGGTGATCCAGGTGATCCAGGTGATCCAGGTGATCCAGGTGATCCAGGTGAAGACGTGGAAGACGTGTTGGTCAAAGGAATGGCAGGGGTCAGGCACCCCTTCTGAGAGGTGGTCGTGGGCCTCGTTTGAGAGGTGTGGGGGAACGTGGTAGAGGACAAGGCCATGGACCAAGACAGCGACAGCAACAGCATAGAGTGTCCAATGAAATTCGGGCAATAGTTGTAGACCTTGTCATAAATCATGGCATGACAATGACTGAGGCAGCTACAATGATACAACCAAACCTCAGAAGGTCAACCGTGGCCTCAATCAGAACTTTCCGCAATGAGAACCGGTTCGGTATCAGCATGCACTAAACATTATGCTACTCTCAATTGTCAAATGACTGCATACCTATGTGTATCACAGAATAGATGATGTGACCAAGTGTCGTCTTACTCTAATGTTCCCTGTAGAATTGTGACCAGGCCAAATAGTGGAGGCAGAGGCAAAATTCTAACTGACTAACAAGAGCAGGCTGTTGTTGATTTGGTTCGGGCCAGAAATTGACATTCGCCTTAAATAAATTCCCCAGCATATCTTGGACAATGAAGACATGTTCAACAATGTGGGATCCATAAGTTTGCCGACTATTGCACGCATACTGAAAAGGCACCAGGGATCTATAAAACAACTATACCGTGTGCCTTTCGAAAGAAATGCAGACAGAGTGAAGCAAATGAGGACTGAGTATGTTCAGGTAAGTTCAGTTTCAAGACGACTGTTGTAAAAACATTCCCCAAAATTCTACATTGTACAGTAATCTCTAAATCTCTTTCCAAAATGTATTTTCAGAAGGTGATGGAGCTGGATGCTGATGACGACCATCACAAATTCATATATTTGGATGAGGCAGGTTTTAATCTGTCCAAGACAAGGAAGAGAGGTTGGAATTTCATTGGCCAGCGGGCAACCATCCAAGTACCTGGACAACGTGGGGCCAACATTACCATGTGTGCGGCTATATCAGAAGATGGTGTGGTGGGATGCATACCTCATATTGGACCATATAATGCAGCTCTCCTTGTCACCTTTCTTGATGAGCTCGATCAGGTTTGTCGAGCTGAAGGTTTGTCGAGCTGAAGGTTTGTCCTATGTCATTGTGTGGGACAATATCATGTTCCATCATGCTCATGTGGTGCAAACATGGTTTCAGGCCCATGCACAATTTACCACCCTGTATTTACCCCCATACTCTGCCTTCCTTAACCCGACTGAGGAATTTTTCTCTGCATGGAGATGGAAGGTTCATGCTAGGCACCCTCATGAACAAGTCACACTTCTCCAGACCATGGATGACGCCTGCAATGACATCACATCAGACCAGTGTCAGGCCTGGATTCGCCATGCCCGAAGGTTTTTTCCAAGATGTTTGGCTAATGAAATCATCCATTGTGATGTAGATGAGAATCTGTGGCCAAATCCACAACACAGAGTTGATGACAATGTAGAAGTAGGGTGATATCAGGTAAAATGGGCCATTTAAGGTTTGGGGGTCCCAGCTCCTCTGGAATTTAGAGCCAATGACTGCAAATGATTTCAAACTGTTGTCATAACTGTGCTTGACAAGTAACAGGTGATTTGATTAGTTTATGGTTGATATGGTGGGCGGGGGAATCATTCAAATCAAGACTACACTAGAAAGCTGCATGGTAAGTAGCCTGGCATACCAAATCTAACTTAATATTATAAGGATGATAAATCTATAAAAAAACAAACATGCACATAAAAAAAATATGCATATTATCTGTCTTGATGGCATCAATCAGAAATAATGTTGTTAGTTTGGTATATGAACATATTTTTTGAAAAAGTGATGTTTTTCTTGGTGGCCCAATTTACCTTAACCCACTAAGGTAAAATGGGCCATCATCTGTGTGTGTGTGTGTGTGTGTGTGTGTGTGTGTGTGTGTGTGTGTGTGTGTCTGCCTGCCTGTGTTTGTATTACAGTACATTGCGGGGACCAAATGTGTGTGTGTGTGTGTGTGTGTGTGACACACCCTCACACACACATACACACACATGTACAAACACACACACACACACACACACACACACACACACACACACACACACACACACACACACACCACTGACATCAGTTTACTGATGCTGTTCCAAAATGGACTTTTTTAATTGCACATTTGAATATGTAGGTTTGCACCCAAAATGTTTTTTTTTTAATGGTACATATGAATATGTTTGTTTAATGCAGTTTAAATGTCATGTGGCTGTGTAAAATTAAAATTTAAGATAAATTAGCCTACTATTTCCCTTTGCAGTTTGACTGGCCCATTTTACCTGAACAACTGGCCCATTTTACCTGAAACTGCTCATGCAAAAAAAGTTGGCACAGCTGATGTTTCATGGAATGTAGGGCCTTAATTATATTTTATTACATAATTTCAACACAAAATTATCAAAAACAGTCATTAATAATCATAAAAACACATGGAAAAGACATATATGGTATTGTATTATTGTCCCAAACGATTTACCAAAAAGTGGCCCAATTTAGCTGATATCACCCTACAGTAATCACTCCTGTTTTGTTTCTTACAGTACAAGAAAGTTGAGGAACACTGCATTTGATGTTTTACAGCACTGTCTTTTATTTTCTATTTCATAGCTAATTATTTTTGCTTTGATTCAAATAAACCTATGTTGTGATTGTACTGTAGTGTTTTGCATTCATATTTATTATAAACTTTGTTGAATGATTCCACTGTGTCTGTAGTATTCTCTCTACTACTGCAGTACTTTTACCAATCTCTGTGTGTTCGCCGTCGCGACTCACACTCTCTCTCTCTTTATCTAAAAGAGCAGCGTCTTTTTTAAGATGCTTCGTTCCTGTGGCTTGTGCCGAGCCGCACTCAGCGACGGGGACCGCCATTTCATCAGCGTTTCCCGCCTGGGTAAGGATCATGCAGCTCTCGCGCTCGCTGAGCGAGCTATTGCCATGGTGACTCTGAGGACTCGCCTGGCATTTTTTCTCCGAGTCTGCACTCCCGCCCGCTGTAGTGCCGCGCCGTAAAGCGCCGTAATGCGCCGTACTCAGCGGGTCCCCGAGCCTTCTCCAGCCCGTGATGACGACGAGATAGCTGCATCTGTAGAGAAGGCCAGCTGCTCTATCCTGGCGTCGGACAGTGAGGATTGGGCGAGCTCTGTGGAAATTGGGCGAAATGAGGAAAGAGTGTGTTTTAGTCCCGCCGAGGCCGGACCAATCTCCATTTCTCAAACATTTCTCAGCTCCTCTTAGTTTGAGCGGCTGAAAATGTCAATATTGCAGCAATGAGCCTGTTGTATAACACGCACGCCTGCAAACAAACGCCGACACACACAAAACTGTGATGACGCTCTCTTATCTGCTCGACGCCCCCCGTGGGCGTGCGTCACCGGCGAAATGAGGAAAGAGTGTGTTTTAGTCCCGCCGAGGCCGGACCAATCTCCATTTCTCAGCTCCTCTTAGTTTGAGCGGCTGAAAATATTAATATTGCAGCAATGAGCCTGTTGTATAACACGCACACCTGCAAATAAATGCCGACACACACAAAACTGTGATGACGCTCTTATCTGCTCGAGCTAATTTAAGCTTTTGTTGTTTTCCCTGTGGCTCAGTGGTGAAACCCAAAGCCTTCGCACTGGAGACCCGTGTTTGATCCCAGCTCTCGCAGCAGATAAAATTTAGTCTCACCGAGGCCAGTCTTACACCGAAACTTTTCGCTTGTTCAGTTCCAAGAAAATGCGACTGTTCCAGTGTATTTTGCAGTAAACAAGCCGGTACCATGGCCCGCTTGCCTGCAGAAACAAATGCTGTTTCCACGGCGACCCAGAAAAATCATATAAGCAGTGTATTTTCTGGTATTCTGGCCACAGCCGATGGTGTTATGAGTGTAATAAAAATGCCCACAGCCCAGTGTTCATTTCTACACACAAACACAGCCCGCCAGTGCAGGGCTCGCACAAATGAGATCGACCCATGTCAATTGTGCATTAAATGTAGTGAATGTGCCCACAACCCAGTGCCCACAAACACTACACACTGCATGTGCCACGTTTCTGTGAAACAAAACCAACACACATACAGTCAGCTAAGGCCCACGGTGTTTAAGTCTCGCCGCGGCCAGACTCCACCGAAACTTCTCGCTCGTTCAGTTCCAAACAATGTGACTGTTCCAGTGTATTTTGCAGTAAACAAGCCGGTACCACAGCCCGCTTGCCTGCACACAAACGCCATTTTTACAGCGACCCAGATAAATCCCAAAAAGAGTGTATTTTCTGGTATTCCGGCCATGGCCGATGGTGTTATGAGTGTTGTAAGAATGCCCACGTCTCAGTGCCCATTCCCACACACAGACACAGCCCGCCACAGTTCAGGGCTAGCACAAATAAAATCAACTCATGTCGATTGTGCAAAAAATGTAGTGAATGTGCCCACGACACAGTGCCCACAAACACTACTCGATGCGTGTCCCACGGTTTCTGTACAAACGAAACCAACACACATTCAGTCAGCGCAAGCCGACAGTGTTCTCAGTGCAGTGAGTGTGCCCGCTGTCCCTCGCCCACATTCCCTCACAGACACGCTCAACCCCACGGGATTTGTCCCGCTCGCTCTCTCTCCACAATCTGTCATAGAGAAATTGACCGCGACCAGACTGCCCGCCGTGATCGGCGCGCACACTATAAACGGCAAACACAGTGTTTATGTCCCAGCACACCGAAGGTCTGCGGCCGCCGCTATGCCGCAGCCAGAGCCCGGTTTTTATTCTGCCTCTAGCTATTCACGCAGATGCGTGGGCAAAGCTTCCCGGGGTATCAGAATGGGTGTTGAACACTATAAAGAGAGGCTATTTGCTACAGTTCGCTCGACGTCCCCGCCGTTACACGGCGCGAGTCGAAAATACGGTAAACAACAAAGTATCTCATCTACTTCGAGCCGAAATATCGAAACTACTGAGCAAAGGGGCCATAGAACCTTTATCTCAGGCTCAGAGCGAAGGGGGGCTATACAGTAGATATTTTCTGGTACCGAAAAAAGACGGGGGTCTCAGACCCATTCTAGATCTATGGCAGTTGAACAGAGTGCTTGTGAAGCGCCAGTTCAGAATGCTGACAACCAGGAAAATCCTTGCGCAAGTTCGCCAGGGAAACTGGTTTATGTCAATAGATCTGAAAGACGCCTATTTCCAAATACAAATAGCGTCACGTCACAGGCAATTCTTGAGATTCGCCTTCGAGAGCCAGGCATATCAATACACAGTCCTGCCTTAGTGCATGGACGCGGCTCTCGCACCCCTGAGACTTCAGGGCATGCGAGTCTTGAACTACTTGGACGATTGGCTGATTCTAGATCGATCACACTCAGAGCTCATAGAACACAGAACCACATTACTCGAGCATCTCGAGAATCTGGGTCTCACAGTCAATTGGGCGAAGAGTTCGCTGTTTCCCAGCCAGAAAATTTCTTTTCTGGGAACAGTGCTGGACTCGCTGTCTATGACAGCACGTCCGTCGCCGAAGCGCGGACTGGACATTCAGCGCGCCGCGAAATCCTTCCGCCGCGGCTCTATAGTCCCGCTTCCCGAGTGTGAAGGTGGTGTCCACGGATGCCTCCACCTCGGGATGGGGAGCGCTGCTCGAGGGCAGACCGTTCTTTGGCCAGTGGTCAGAACGGGAGAAGCTTCTACACATAAACTGTCTAGAACTGTTGGCAGTCGACAATGCGCTACGGCGCTTTTGTCCCCAGTTAAAAGGCCACCATGTCTTGGTCCGGTCGGACAACATGTCAGTGGTGGCATACATAAATCGCCAGGGCGGCGTCAGGTCCCGAAACCTTTACAGGCTGACGGAACGCCTCCTGGTCTGGGCTCAGCACAACCTGCTTTCACTGAAAGCAGCCCATGTGCTTGGTCGCCTGAATCTGGGACCAGACAGTCTGTCCAGAAACAATGTCCCAGCAGGGGAATGGTCGCTGCATCCAACTGCTGTGGGAGACATTCGGCAGAGCGCAAGTGGACCTGTTCGCATCCAAAGAGAACGCTCACTGTCCGAGCTTTTTCTCCAAGAGCAGGGATGAGCTGGCCCACGTATGGCCCCGCTGCCCCCTCTATGCTTTTCCCCCCGCCTCGCTCCTGCCTCAAGTGCTGGAACGAATCAGGGAAAACGGATGCCCAGTGCTGCTCGTGGCTCCGCTCTGGACGAACCAGATTTGGTTCCCAGTCCTAATGCGGCTGACCAGCACTCCCCCGTGGCCTATACCGGTGAGGAGAGACCTCCTCTCTCAGGCAAAGGGCTCGATTTGGCATCCTCACCCGGAATTATGGTCCCTACATGCATGGGCCATCAACGGGTACCCGCTAACCTCCCAGAGGGATTGTTAAACACGATCACGCAGGCTAGAGCCCCGTCTACTAGACGACTCTATTCCTCGAAATGGTCAGTGTTCTCTGCCTGGTATCAAGCTCAGGGCTTTTCACCCGTAGACTGCGGGGTCACGGAAGTGCTCTCCTTCCTTCAGGAGCTGTTGGATAAGGGCAGAACCCCATCCACGCTCAAAGTATACGTGGTGGCCATAGCGGTATTTGCAAAACCGACGTCTGGCCGGTCACTGGGGAAAAACGACCTGGTCGTGCGATTCCTCAGGGGAGCTCGGAGGCTGAATCCTCCCAGACCCCCCTCAGTCCCTGTGTGGGACCTTTCTACGGTTTTGGAAGCCATGAAAGGTGCCCCATTCGAGCCAATCCATTTGTCAGACATGAAACATCTGTCTTTCAAAACGGTGTTTCTTATGGCTCTCGCTTCAGTGAAGCGCATAGGGGACTTACAAGCGCTCTCAGTAAGCGCGTCATGTATGGAGTTTGGGCCTAATGACTCAAAAGTCATACTCAAACCAAGGCACGGGTACGTGCCCAAATCCCTCAACACACCATTCAGGGCCCAGGTTATTTCCCTGTGCGCCCTCCCGGTTCATGATGAGGAGGAGGATGCGAGTCTCCTTTGCCCTGTCAGGGCACTGAGAGCTTATGTATCCCGCTCGTCTGTCTTCAGACAGATCCCGCAGCTCTTTGTTTTGTTCGGCGGACGCTCCAAGGGACTGGCCGCATCAAAACAGAGCCTATCCAGATGGATAGTCGATGCCATAGCGCTGGCTTACACTTCTAAGGGTCTGGAGTGTCCTTTGGGTGTCAGAGCGCACTCCACGAGAGGCGTGGCCTCGTCGTGGGTGTGGTCTAGCGGGATTTCCTTGCAAGATATCTGTATGGCGGCAGGCTGGGCCTCGCCGTCTACATTTATAAGGTTTTATAACCTAGAGGTTCCCGCCTTACAGGCCAAGCTGCTGTCGGTCTAGAATTCAGTACTATCTGCCCCGCTGCGCCGGCGCAGAATGCTGAGTTTTGCTTGTGCATCGCTCACTGATCGATAGAACAGCTCCATGGGTGTTGAATAACCCGTACTTATACCCAGTTCAGGCTGAACACGTTCACCCTGTCTGCGTGAAACACTGTTAACATAGCTCCTGTGGGATGCTATTTCATGGGGAATGATGCTTGTAGCCTCTCTTCTCCGACTCTCTGTGAGTCTACGGTGATTTTGCACTATATGAGCCCCGGGCTACTGCCCTTGGGACTTTGGTGTCGGATCCCAGTACGCACGGCGTGTTTTGTGCTCCCCATAGCGTAAGATATTACGCAGTACGAGAGATACTCTCGTAAGAGAACGTACTTGGTTACTAACGTAACCTCGGTTCTCTCTAGAGAGGGAACGAGTACTGCGTATCTTGCCGTGCATACAACAGCGCTGGTCGCTTCAGTGATGAAAACCAGTTTGTATCAGCCTGTCGAGCGTATTTATAGGCCAAGGCCACGCCTATTCTGGCGGGACGTGACGAAATGGGCGCGAAGCGCCCCCCATTGGGTATCACGTCACCCAGGGCCTCTCTGTATAGGCTGCTGCTGTTGCCGCAGGGCAGCCAATAGGCGCGCGAGCCGTCTTGCCTATGTCTGCATGCTGCCGCACAGCGTTTTACATTAGTTCAAAATTAAGGATGATTTTTGGCTTCAATATCTCGTGGAAAAGAGGTTTTCCCCATAGCGTAAGATATTACGCAGTACGAGAGATACTCTCCTAAGAGAACCGAGGTTACATTAGTAACCGAGTACGTTATGTTTCAATGGTATTTCACAGTAAATTTTTTGAACATTTAGACAGCCTGTGTTACAAGTGATAACCGTTTTGTGTCTAGAGTTTTGAAAAATGACATCAAGGTTCTGAAAATAGTAGCAAAGTGATTGTAAAAAACTGTATTTTTTTTCTTTCGTTTGTTCAGTACAAAATAAAATAAGTTTAGGTTGTTGTTTATTTCAGTTGATTCTCAGTAACAAAAAAATGTCTAAACTATAATAACCCTTTCCTGAATGCTTTTGCAATGTACAGTGCATATTTGTATTCATAGAAAACTTCAGATCCCCAAACTTCAAATCTGTCACAGATTAATGTATTCGCTTCTGACATGTTGAGCCATTGAGCTCAAATGGTTAAAGGAGGTTTGAGTCTGGTCTTTAACTCTTCACTGTCTGTCAGTAAAGAAGGAAAAAACAAGCTTTTGTTTTTGTGTCAGAGGATGACTGATTAATTATAACACTCGTTATAAAAATAATAGCAGGCTGACAGGGAAACATAACAACTTCTTTTTGAACACATCTTCAAGCACAAAACTAATCCAGCCTTCGCCGAAACAGCCATCTGTGCAGTTGGACACGAGCCCATAGAGTCCCAGGTCCGCTGTAATGTCTTCTGTCAAACTTGACAGATCTAAAATCTCAGACATAAAGTTTGAATTTCTTTCCCAAGACATATTTGTAAAGCTGCAATGTTTTCTCATTGAGCACAATAGCTGAAGAGCAGCTGACAGCTGCTGTCTGATCACATCAGGTGTTGAGTTGTCATATTAATATACAGTGCTGGGCAGATTTTAGTACAAAATTGTATTTTGAAATTGTAGTACAAATAAGATGACAAAAATTGTAGTTAGTGTCGGTGCTATGTCGCCTCACCCACCCGGATCAGTCAAGATGAATGTGAACATGGATTTTAATGATAATATAGAATAGACTATTTAAAAAAAAAAAAAATCACAATTGCCAAGTGCATAGTCTGTTTCGCAAAGTCACATTTTGACTGGCAGGTTTGACATAATAATCTATGAACTTCCTAAGCCACGGAGAATGCTCTACTCTACTCAGTAGGCTAAAGGTGATTTTTTACTTTCTTTCATGTTTAGAAGGCTAGATAATTGGGTAAAGCGTAACATGTATGTTCTGTTCTAGTTTTGTTTTCACTCTGCTCTTTTCCCATTTTCCTTAGTTCCCAGTTAGTTTCCCAAGCTGTTCTCACACGTTTCTGTTCTACTCGTTAAAGGTGCACTAAGCGATGTTGGGTGACGTCTTTCCTTGTTGATGTTCGAAGTATTGTCAAACAAAACGAAGACCCTCCCTCCCCCTCATCCCGTCTCCTCCGTGCCCATACAAGGACGCAATAATAACAAGATAACTTTAGCTTCGCGTTTCCCAGCATAAACAATGGCTCCGTCATAAACAAATTTAGTCAAAGTTGTCAATAGCCTATAAATGAACATTAAAATTCATAACAGACAGTGTGTAAAAAAAAACAATCATTCACACACTTTCGCCCTACTGTGAGTTTGCTTGATCATTTACAATAGAGATCGATCGCTAACGTTAGCTGCTAGAAACCTATATGTTGTATTCACCAAAGTTAGCTGGCTAATTATATCCTTATGTTGGTTAAGCGAACATGTACGTTCTAAAAATTGATTTACCCACCTGTCCAGCAAAAACAGAGCTACCTTGTTGTCGGATTGGAAGCCCTTCTGCCGGCGGAGTTCTTGCCACCTTTCCAAGGCTTCTCCGATGTAAATTCGGGGCGTTTCTTATCCTTTTACCTCTTTGCTGTTTGTTCATCGGAACGTCGTCTCTTTGGTCGTGTGTCGGCCATGTCAAACTTAAAGAGAATATAATTCAAACTTCCCTCTTCATGCTTCTCTCTCCTCCACAGCCCCCTTCATGTGTACGCGCACTAACCCCCCAAATCCTTCTAGTCGGTTATTGGCTGGAACACTGTTTGTTATGTTTCGTGGAGCGGGTTGCTACAGTTTGTTTTTGTTGCTGTTTGTTGAGCCTGGGGTGTCTACAGAGACCGTGTTTTTTTACAGTATGTTCGGGGACAGGCAGCTAGCGGATAGTGAGGAGATGTTTGCTGTATGTATAGCACACATACATCACAGAGACGTCTATTTGATGTGAGTGTTTACATCTGGAAGACGTGTTTTTTAGTGTTTGCTCATCTGAAATACGTCTATAGGACGTTTCCTGTCAGATGTCAAATAGACGTTTAGAAAATGTCTTTAAGATGTTTATGATTGAGAATGTATGTAAAACTGACATCTTAAAGACATCTATCAGATGTTTATAAACAGCAAATGCTTTTCAGATGAACTGATCTGTAACAGACATCTTGCAGACGTACAATTTTGGGCTGTCCCAGACGAAAGATGACCAATCACTAAAATGGAAATGGCACTAAAACTTAAAACTACTTACCTCAAGCTCCATTTGCAAAATTAGCATGCCAAATTGGTCTCTTTTCCCTAGCCATGGCCACCCCTTTATTCTCCTCTTTCGCTTCCACCTCTTCCTCCACATAAAAACCACAATTGCCAAAGTGAGATTCATCCTGCTCTATTTGTTTACCACTAGCTCATCCTGAAGGCGTTTTTTTCACCTTCTATATACTAGCTTGCATCATAACCTGCGATTCAATAGGTATCATCATCGTACAGTTTACATATGTCGTACCCAAGTTTATTAGATCCCTGCAGTGTGATTTTTGATCGCACAGTCTGTAGCAGGCATTAGTTTCCCTAGTTCATTTGTCCAATATAATAATGTATGTTCATCCTCCGTCGTGCGTTTCTCTACAGCAACATCGTGACGAGAGGTGCTTTTGTCCCCAATTTTAGAAGCATCACACATTTATTTACATTACATTTACATGGCCATTCTATATATTGTGAATATAGTCAAAACTAAACGATATGAAACACAACAGAATTTTTTAGAACGGAAAATATAAACGAGTAAATGAGGTACAATCATTTACTTCCATTGAGTGAATAATATATAATCATGTGTAATCCATAAAAAAGTCACTAATCTGATTATGAGCATTTTAAAACATAATATTATATAATTACAAGTACAACATTTTTGGAATCTGATTACATGTAATCAGTTACTACCTAGCAACAATAAATGACACTAAAGCTTCTCTCTGACTCCAGACAGACAAACGATGACATAATGAGTTCTCCGCATCACTTCCAGCATGTTATGGGCTTGCTTTAAACAGGTGGTGACCTAATTCCTGGTCTGTACACCTGCAGGGCTTGACACTTACATTTTTTCCCAGGAGCACATGAGCTCGTAGGTTGAAAAATTTCAGAGCACATTCAAAACTTTTGGGGGTGCAATGCAAAAAAATTGTTTTAGCTTAATAAGTGAGACATTATAAGGAAAATACACAAAGTACACAAGGTTTTTAAATATTTCTGCTTCAAACTGTTTTGAATAATTATGTGATTATTTATAGTCCTACTTTAAACTGTATATAGGCATGTGACGGTATAAAATTGTCATTTAACGATAATTGCTGGAGCTTCTATGTTGTATCATGTATTTAATTAGGTTAGAATAAAGTGTTGTCCTAATAGGTTTAATAACTTTTTTCTTACAATAAAAATAACTAATTTTAAAAAAAAGAAAAAATAATCAACATTTTAAATACACAAACAAAACAATACACACACACAAATGTATAAAGCAAACAAATGTTTCAAACAGATTAAAGTGCAAAATAACTATAAAGAACAATAAGTAAAACTTTACAATAAGGTTAAATTAGTTAACGTTAGTTAATGCATTAAGTAGGCTAACATTAACTAACAATGAGAAATAGCTACATTTGATACAGTAGTTATTATTCTTTGTTAACATTAATTAATATAAATACAACTATTCATTGTTAGTTCATTTTAGCATAAGTCCATTAATATTAGCAGATACAACTTTTGATTTTAATAATGTACATTGTAAAAATATCACCTTGGTTTTACTCAAAATAAATTGAGGCAACTATTTGCATCAGACTCAGGGGCTTCACTAGGATTTTCATTTTAGGGGGGCTAAGCCCCCAATGAGGGTACGATTTTTTTTTTTAAATAATAAAAAAAAAGTTAACACTTTAGTTTAGGATCTAATGCTCACTATCAATTTCATTACCATGCAAAGGCAGGGTTTTATAATCACTGTGGTCCCAAATGTGAGGCAGGGCATATAGTGGGGTTCGGGGTTTCCCAGAGAAAATGTTGATTTCTCTGATCTACATATGTGCATTTTAAGATGTTTTGAAGGCCAAAAAAATAACATATAACAATATATATATATTATATATATATATATATATATATATATATTATTAGAATTTATTAGGATCAACCCCTTGAGATGTATCATCTCGTTTTTGAGGGGGTCCTTACAATGAAACACAATTAGAAAAAAAAAACATAACAAAATTACAATTAACAATACATCAAACAAACAGACAAGCAACAAACACCAACAATAAAAAAAAAAAAAAAAAAAAAAATATATATATATATATATATATATATATATATATATATATATATATATATATATATATATATATATAAGCAACAAAACACAAAACTACAACAACAGTTTCAATGATAGCATGTGCAATCTACTTTCAAATAAACTAATAAAGATTGTTTAAACAACCGAAGTGAAGTAATGGATCTAATATCTATAGGTAAATTATTCCAATCTAATATAACATATAACAATAACAATAAGCTGGATAACAGCTTTAAACCATGTCAGTGGGCAGCTGATTATTTTTCTCTCCTCATCAGCATCACACTCTTTTTCTCTTTGTTTTTATCTTGCCCTGTCTCTTCCCCTCCTAAAGCTGAGCTTTGACTGATATAGGCTTTTCATTTTTGTCTGTCAGTGAAGAAAGTAAACATAGGGTAAACTGATAGGTTGCATTCACAATATGTAGGCTACACATTCATTATTGATATTATGCCTAATACAGGGCCATAGACAGGGCTTTATAATCAAAGAGGTCCTAAATTTGAGGTTGGTAGGGGGTTCAATTTTTTTATTTCTCTGATAGGTGCATTTCAAGACGTTTTTAAGACCCCCCCAAAAAAGGATAAGAAATAGCTTTAAAACCATGTCAGTGGGCAGTAGATTATTTGTCAATACCTGCTCTCTCCTCATCTCCATCACTCTTTCTTTTTTCTCAGTCTCTTCATCCCTTTCTCTTCCCCCCCTAAAGCTGAGCTTTTTTAATTTACTAAAGGCTACAATTTGTATTATATTCTCATATATATTCATATATATTCTCATATACAATATATATATTGTATTATATTCTCATATTTTAGGGGGGCTGAAGCCCCCCTAAAAAGGGCCTAGTGACGCCCCTGATCAGACTTCTAAGTATTTTGAACTTCTGTAAAGTCTATTTGGTCAAACACAAATTAGATATCTTCAACATGCACACTTAAGTAATGCCAACTCAATTTTCCTCGTGAACACAACTCAAATAGTTTGTGTAGCAGAAACATAATTCAACTGAGTAACGCCAATAAAATTAGACTTAAAAATAACTCAACGTACACTTTGGTACGACATGCATTAGCTCTATTTCACTATATGCAATAACGAGTATACAATAGACTTAACACATAATACTACTATATACAGTTCCTCATTGCGTAAAGCATTTCATATAACACCTAGCCTAAATGTTGAAATTAACATGAACTTAGATTAATAAATGTATTAAAGGTTTATTCATTGTTTCTTGTTAACTATGGAGCCTTATTGTAAAGTATACTGAACAATAATAAAGAATCAGACATTTTCAGTCAATGTCCAGGGCATGTTTTAGGTCAGATTGAAATGTAAAAATGTTTGAAAATAAAAATAGCCTATTAAGTTTAAAAAATAAATAGCCTGTTAAGTCTTTAGGTATTAAGAATTTAATGCTGTGGTGAACACCATAGCAAATACATAAATCTGAATGGCTGTTTGAAACATTTACTGTAAGTACTGTTTAGAAACAGAAAGTAGCGCAGCCTGCTTTGTTTTCATGGTTACCAGTGTAACGACTGCATGTCAGAGAGTGAATGTGCATTTTCATTTCCTGATTTTCCATAACCAAATTGAAAACCTTTTAAAATGATAATACATTTGCATAACATTTAAGATATTTAAGAAGTTTTATTCGCTCTCATTCTCCTCGCACACATCTATTTTTAGTCGAATGCAAGTGAAATGCTCACACTGTCGAACCCTAACCTGTGTTTACAATCTCATCCCATAATGCTCAAGTAATGTGTTTCGGGAGCAAGATCTTCATAATAATGGTGTCAGGTTCTCAGAATTATTGTCTTTGACCCCTGGCCCGTGGTGCTTTGGATGAGAGAACATGGCATCATTTATCCTCATCATTTATTAATTCCATACCCATTAATGGCTCACGTTAAAAAACTAAGCTCTAAAAGAGCATATTATCACAGCAAATATGTCTCAAGTAGAGTATTCACATGCATTAAGGAGGAGGTAGGTTTCATGTATGATATCTGATTACTGTAGGTAACTGTAGGTTTATTCCTACACTTTAAGTCAAGTTAATTCTATCAGGCACAGATGGTAAAACTTCATGGAAGATATCAATCTTCATCTCTGAGGCAAACCTCAAACTCACTGCCAGATGCTTCGAAAAAACATTTGGCAAAAAACAAAATATGCAAACGATTTAACACTACTCTGATATATGCTGATATGCATAACAGTCAGAAAAGCTGTCAAGTTTGATATTGTATATATACCAGTCAAAAGTTCATATTCATTTTGTGAAATATTACAATTTAAAATAACTCTTTTCTATTTGAACATATTTTTAAATTTATTCCTGTGATGCAAAGCTGAATTTTTAGCATCATTACTCCAGTCTTCAGTGTCACACGATCCTTCAGAAATCATTCTATTATGCTGATTTTCTGCTCAAGAAACATTTCTTTCAATGTTGAAAACAGCTGCACTGCTTCTTTTTGCAAAAACCATGATAGATTTTTTTCAGGATATTTTGATGAATAGAAAGTTCAAAACAACATTTATAAATAAATTATATATACATTTTTTTTTTTTTTTACTTTTCGAACCCCCAACATTTAAATGGTAGTGTATCACGTTTCTGTTCACATTGCCGTTTACACTTAACCGTTTTAAAAACGTAAAACCTTTTGCGTTTTGACCGTTCATTTACACGACAACGACTCTTGGGGACCGATAACGCAAATTATTGAAAAAAGGTTTCAAAGTATACGTTTTTGAAAACGATACCGTTATGGACTCCGTGAAAACTACAAAAATGAGAATTTGTGAAAACGGGGATGTAATGCGCATGCGTATTACATGTTCAGTCTATAGGCACGTAGTGTTTCTTTACAAAGTGATATCGCCACCTCCTGGCCTTGCAGCAGAATACAGGGTTTTTAGTCGTTTTCATTGAACTCCGTGAGTGGGATCGTTTTGACAACATTGTCATCTGCACACGAAAAACGCAAAGGAAAAACATTTCCGTTTTTAGTTGTCATGTAAACGTATCCTCAATCAGCATATTACAAAAAATTCTGAAGGATCATGTGACACTGAAGACTGGAGTAGCCTAATGATGCTGAAAATTTAGCTTTGCATCGCGAGAATAAATTACATTTTAAAATGTATTTAAATAGAAAACAGTTATTTTAAACTGTAATAATATTTCAAAATATTACAGTTTTTACTGTATTTTTGAACAAATAAATGCAGCCTTGGTGAGAATAAGAGATTTATTTCAAAAACACGTCAAATTCTTACTGACCCGTTACGGTCCGTGGTTGTGTTATGGTAGTGCTGGTGTTTTTTTTCTTCCCTTTCTCTCTCTTTCTTCTCTCTCGGTGTCTCCGCCGCTCTCCCATGTGCGGAAGAGAGAAAGGTGATCGCTCACACCTGCTGCTCGTAACGATTCGAACTGAAGCTTGCCCTCCAGAGTGTTGTCTCTCCACCTGCTTTTGTTTTTGCTGCTGTTGTATTGTGTAGCATCAAGACTGTGCAATATTTCTCACCAAGCTAAGGCTTATTGTAGCCTACTGAGGTCTATTATTGTTGGTACTACATTCACAAGCCCTCATGTCCTGGAAGCTGTAGGGAGGTCGGTCCCTGTTTTATTTTTGTAATATCTTTTTCCTGTTTTTGGTTAGTTATGGAGTTAGTGTACTTTTCTGTTGTATACTTGTTTTCTTTTGGCAGGTTAAGTAGTTTTACTCCCTAACAGAGGATATTTATGTTTGGTATTGGCTTTACCCCTTCCTGAAGTTTGCTTTGCTTCCTTTTTGATTTACTTGGTCAATTATACATATATTTTGTTATTAAATCTTTGAGCTGAAATTTGATGTGTCTGTCGTGCAGGGCAGGGGATGGGCACACTCACTCACCCCAAACCTTTTTCTTTTTGTCTCCTTCTCACTGTTTACTCCCTTACCCTAGTCAACTTTACCCCTGGGACGTAACGTAACACTCCAAACTTTTGAACGGTTTGCGATGCATTTTCTTTTCTTTTATTTATAGTTTTCTTTTATCCCTGGGATCCTACATTCAAATGAGGAAACTTTCATGACTCAGAGCATTGGTGAAATTTTAAGGGCATATGGGACAGTAGAAAATGAATACCATTTAACTCAGAAAGGCGGGCACAGTGGAGTTTGGATGGAGTAATACAGTCATAAGTGTTCCATGCATAATTCAGAGCCTTTTCTCATCGTCACATTCAGAAGGGCTGGCAGTACATCTCTGTCTGTGAGAAAAATGATTTTAATATAACATTAGTGGGCTGAAAATGAAGAACATCTTGTCTTTTGCTCATTCTTTAAGGCCTCCATGAGCAGATACAGCAGATGACGTTAATGGATAAGTTCTATAATTTTTGAATGAACTGTTCCTGCATGACCTGGAAGTTGGAGTGCATAGGCTTTATCGGTGTTAACCCGATAAAAAACACTTTACATAGAATAACTTTCAGGATTTCTGTCCATGTGGAAGTGGATTTCTGGGACATGAAATGGGGATGTCACCCATCAATCCATCTGGACATAGTCAGTGGATATCAAGTGAGAATCAACAACCCCATATGGTAAAACAGGGTCAGTGGAGCAAGTACACTCACAAAATGATGCCAAGAAAAATCTCCTTTTCATTATACATTTAATTATATCTTTATAAGCATCTCTTGCACATACACTTGTATTGTGTAACTTCATATGCACACATTAGTGGCGTATTTGTGCATTTGCAGTTGATGTTGCAGCAATTGTGCAAAATGTGCGCCCCACTTTTGAATTTATGGTGAAAAAAAATCTTAAATTAAAAATAGTATTTTTTTTCTTTCCTATATATTCATTATTAATTCCTAAATATTAAATTTTTTGGTGGAGTCACATCACATGAAATGTTATATATATATATATATATATATATAAACAATTGTATTTCAATAGTGCCAAAAAAAACCTGGTTTCACCTCATGACTGATTTGACAGATTCATTAGATTTCTATAATTATTTTTTAGAAAAATTATTCCAAACTCCTAACAAACTAGGCTTCTTAAGAACTTTATTCTTGAAATGAGGCTCTTTTTCTTCATAATGATATTTTGAATAAATTGAATTAGGATAAAAAAAAAAAAAGAATCATGTCATTAACCCATAATTAATAATCATAATGTACCTGGCTTTGATTTGTATTTATGTCCTTGACAAGCACTTCCTCAGCTCAAGAAGTGAATCACCTTTAAATCCAGGGCAAAAATCCATCTATGTGTTATGAAAGCAATAATCTCAATTTTCTTCAGTGTCTTGAGCACAATTGATATATGGCCTAATTTAACAAAGTGAAACCCCTGCGGACTTCATTAGCACCACTAAACTCACAAAATATCGGTTGTTAAAAGAACACTACAAGTTGCATTTTGATCCACTATTTTTAGCTATATGTGTGTGCAAACTAATCATTATTCTATTGTCCTTCACTCGGTCCTGTATTATCCTGCAGAGAACTGCTCGACAGACTTGTGGCAAGTGAGACAAGGGGGAAAGGTGAGGTGAGACTGCACTACAGCAATTATATTCCCTTCACCACTAATGATGACAGGCAGCCCAACCTGAGAGTCAGCCATCAGTCACTGTACGGGTCTCTAACTCTGGAGGCAGCGTCCTACCATTTCTTCCCCATCCGACTGATTCCACCAAAGTGGGGAAAAAGCAACACCAGCACCTTAATTAGAGCCTCCATGAAATGGACGTAATGGCAGAATGTGCTCCCAATTACTCCAAACCACAAGGCCTAAAGGAAGCTCTGAGAAGTCTGAACTCACCTTTGAACTCAGAGACGAGATGAAGTTGGATGCGCAGAGATTTTTTATTACTTCACAGCCGCAATTATGTGAAAACAGAACATCCGAGATTCAGTCAACATGTACTCAAAGGGCAGAATGTTATGCATCTTAACATAAAAAATGGGCTTAAAAGGATACAAAATAGACCATTTTTAGATGGACTATGATGATTTGCAGTCAAGTGGGAAACCATATGCATTTGTAGGTACTTAAGTTTTGAACAAACATTAAAGCTACAATGTAATTTTTTTCGGTGCTAGGGGTCGCTAACCTCTTACAATAACAAAGGCGTAAGTTGATGACGCATAAGTGGAATTATGGAACTTGTCATGATTAAGGATCTAATGTTTATGGATGAGTGAAAACATTGATGTTTCTAACACGACTGGTATGAAGCAGGACGCGATTGCTATGAAAGACAGATATCAGCGAGTCCCGTGGACAAAGGAATAAGGACATTTCATTCTACTGAACTACCCTCAAGTGCTGGATTACTACACAGGTCAGTTTATTAGACGAATGAAACTTGTGAGGTAACGCAGCGCTGTTTCACTTAGTCTACACTATCACTAAACTGCATTTGAGTGTGTTGAAAGTTATGTTATTCTGTGTTAGTTTGTTTGTATGAGACTAGCAGTAAGCTAGATCAATGTTAGAATAACATACTGATCACATTCTAACATTTCATAATGTTGAGCTATATAACATTGATTAGTTTTATGTACATTTGCTCACCTGTCTAATAAAGTATCTGTCAGGTTGAAGTTGGTCACGGACCTGGAGCTTTCGGCATCTCGAAAACGCCACACTGATATTGATCCTCGTTTTAGTTCTTTTGTCCCAAAGTCTGCTTCCCATGGTCCATAATATTTGAATGAACAACAACAGCGTGAGCAAGACGTAACGCAGTTGTCCATGTCTGTCGCCATGGTTACTATGGCAGTACGAGCGGAAACCAGGGAAAACGCGAATATTACGTCATTGACAGGCGACAAGTGAACATGGACGAGCCATTATTTAAAATGGGAATTTCTCTGAAATTAAAAATCTTTGGGAAATTGTAAGTACACAACTGCAGGAAATATAATCACACTGTGCAAGTGATTTTTGGATATTTTATTACAAAAAGCTTACATATTGTAGCTTTAAAACGCAAATTATTTTTAACTATTTTTACAAATTGTACCATTTGTAGTAAAATCATATAATAAGCTCCCATTTACTAGAAACCACATGGCCAAAAAGAAGCTCTGAGAAGAGGGCGTATGAACTCGCCTTTGAACTCAGAGATGAGATGAAGTGGGCTGTTTTTTATTTTTTTTTATTTTGATGGCTGCAATTATGTGAAAACACATTAAAGATTCAGCCAACATATACTCAAAGAGCAGCGAATCATGCATCTTCACATACAAAAAGTCCGAATGAAATACAAAATGGGCACAAAAATAGACCATTTATAGACTGATGATTCGCAGCCAAGCATTTTTAGGTACTCAGTTTTTGAACAAACATTAAAATGAAAATTCTTTAGGAACTATTTCTTTTTACAATCTGTACCAACACAATCATAAAATAAAGATTCACAGTTACAGATAAAAGTCTGATTTGTAGTCTCTGAGAAGGTAATCTTGCTACACAGTAGTTTCGTGCTTCCACAAGCCAGTCTTAATATTCCCTGAACTCTCCACGTTCAGGGGGGACAAATTCTGTAGTCTCTCTGAGTCTTTGGCAGGTCCGTTTTGGCAAGCGAGATTCAACCCGTAAGACTTGGGCTGTACCTCCAGTTCAACAGCGAGGGGCTGTTTTGGACAGTCTTTAGTTTGGCTGGTGACATCGGTCCCAGATCCCTCCCCTCCTCCGACTAAGCTTCCATTACTGACACCGTTCCCCACATTGTTGCTGAGGCCGTGCCCAAAACCATTACCGAGGCGGATGCCTCCACTTTTGCTAAGATGGCGCGAGCGTCGTGGCAAACTGGCACTGGCATCGCTGCTGTCCTGTTGGAGTTGGCTCTGCTGGCGCTCCCGGTAAGCCAAATACGCGGCCCTTCGGCTGTTGCGGGCGTGTAGGCTTTCGTGATGATGGTGGCGCTTGTGCGGGATGCTTTGCACGCTGCCCTCCACACTGGTTGGGACGTCGTAAGAGTACTCGCGCAAAACTGTGAGCCTGCTGGCCCGATGAGCTCTTGTACGGTTCTTGTGGTGTCGCCCAGAGTGCCCATTGATGTTGGTGTTGCCCGTTCCTGGAAGATTGTTGTTGTTGACTGAGCTGGGCCGATATTGAACCTCAACAGGTGCTACATGCATCTTAATCTCATTGTCGACTGAATGTTCAGTCAGGCTGTTGTCCAGTAAAGCCGTCCCATTGGCCGTTGAAGGGGCCGCTTTGCACTGAGCGGCTTCGACCTGTAGATTGGTCAGTTTGCAGCCTTGGGTGGAGTTGCGTACGCTCGGTGCACTTTTATTGGTGCAGGATGATTCAGCGCTGCTGGCCGGACACTTCGTTGCTTCACTGTTTCCCCTGGCCGTCAACACAGAGTCACTGGTAACCGCGACAGGCAATAGCAGGGAATCAACTTGTTCGCCGTAGTTACGGCGAACCAGGCAACAAGCTTGTGACCAATGATGACGCATGTCCTGACGGTTTACGCAATGGTGCGCTACAAAAAACACCCCGAGGGCTAAAGCGACAGTGCCGAACAGGCAGGCGAACACCAAATCTGCTGGATGCTCCTGGGACACCGCAAGAGCACCAAACACCCACAGCACCACATAAAGAGCTAGGGATCCTGCAACGCCAATGAGTTGGGCCACAAAAGTATGTTCGTTCTCCAGAGCCGACATCAAAACCGGGTGTGCGGCGGCTGTGGAGAAGGAGGTCTCCAGATGGTCAGGAGTGATTTCGGTTGCCTCAGTCACAGAAAGGTGCTGCTGCTCTTCCGACTGTTCTTTGAGTTCAAAGCAGCGCTCGGGATGCCGTCGGAGCTGAATGAGAATGCTGAGGAAGTACATGCAATCCACGAAAACGATGAAGGCTGCCGGGCCATAAAACGCACCGAGACTGGGTTCCCATGCCATCCAGCAGCTGAGGAAAGACAACAGATTTTTTTTTTTTTAAGTTAGCATTAAATGGAAATTCACCTCATCTGTTTTCTTATTTTCTGAAAATTATGTTTTTAATGTTGTTTATGTCTATGTGGTGTTTTTAATATGCTTTAAGACAAACCATGTTTCGAAGACAAAGAAAAACCATGTCTCCACTGACATTCCAAGGTGTTAAAAATGTTTCTAAGGATACTAATTTTTAGAAGGAAGACTAAGATGACGAACAGGAACATGGTTTGTGAAACATTAGCAACACATTACAAGCTGTTTGATAACGTAGTCAAACAAAAGGCTCATCATATTAATTTCCATTATGTGCCCAACGTTGTAAAGAGCAATAAATAAAACACATTACCATTCTGATACATTGACTTTTAGTTGACCCTTTATAATTTCTTCTTCTACTTATTCGAATCAGTTTCTGGTTCAAACATATATGGCTGAACTAAACCAGTATTTCTACTTGCCATTAAGCAGCGTTTCCTACAGTAAAGTTGACAGAGTGGATCAGAGCTCCGTTCTTCGTACCTCACTTAATACATCTGAGATGATTTGACAGATTCCAGATCTTCTAAACCAGTATTTCTACTTGCCATTGTGTCTGAGATTACTGCACGTTCTTGTGTTCATTGAAAACAGCAGATATATCGATACTCGAAATTGTGATCAGCAATGCAGCGATTGGCTGGCGGCAAGACAGTAACGTAATGACATTAAAAAAGAACAATCACACACCTGATAAAAACCTTACATTTCTAGACCTTTATAAGGAAACACCCAAACGACCAAATAGAGTACACTAAAATACTGATGTTGACAAGCTGAGAACTACTTTTTTTTTGCAGTTTTATACTTCAACGTCAACGTCATAAATCAACGTCACATTGCTCTACTTGGCAGTGTGAAAATGAAATTTACATTTTGAATTAAATTTTACATACACAGAACAATGCAAGAACACTGCCATCATATTTTATAAATCAAAGCACCCGTCACTCTCTGCAGGTCTGCTTTCTTAAAATTAGCTCCTATATTTAAGTACATACAAGTTCTAAAGGTTTACACTGGTGGTATCAAGGGATTCATATTGTAGGAAAAACACTTATGAGGCACTTAAGAGTTCTGTGATGCTTAGCAGAGCGTTTTTTTTTTCTTTTGTCATGGTAGCGTGAGATTAATTAAACCCCAAAGATCTCAGATGGTCTGCATTTCCAAATTAAACCATGCTGTTACACAATCCAAACAGCTGTCACAACTGAAAGAAGGGAGACTGGGAAACCAACAGGCACAAGGTGGGGAGCCAAAAATAGAGCAGCATAATTAGGTTCACAACTTCAGAAGTCTACACTACTTGCTCCTCCATAAAGTATTATCCTGCACTTTACAGAGCATGGGCATTAGGCTCTAGCGAGAGCAGAAGCAATTTCTCATGAGAAGATTAAATGACAGGAAATGTTCACATGGGGATTTGGAAAAATCCTTGAGGCACATACAGGCTGTATCTGTACAGTCTGTTGTTAATAGCAACTAAGTTAAGGAAACATACTAAACCATTGCATTTTGTCTCTATTGGCTTTAATATATCCACACAAAAATGTCTAATCGATTACACAAAATCTGTCAATCACAATCAATGCATTTTTCAAACAAAGCTTGAATTGTATTGTAAGGGATGGTTAAAAAGCCACGGGGGCAATCGTGGCCTAATGGTTAGGGACTGGTAACCCAAGGTTGCAGGTTCGATTCTTAATACCGGCAGGAAATGACCGAGGTGCCCTTGGGCGAGGCTCCTAACCCCCAATTGCTCCCTGGGCGCCACAGTGAACGGTTGACTTCTGGTCCTGGTGTGTGTCCACAGTTTGCAGTGCGTGTGTGTGTGTGTGTGTGTTCACTACTCCTAATGTGTGTGCACTAACTTGGATGGGTTAAATGCAGAGGACAAATTCCGAATATGGGTAACCATACTTGGCCTTCACGTCACTTTCAAGTGTCCTAAAACTCATACTTACTAAGGTGCATTGACTTGACTTCCGTAGTTTTTGATGTTAGCAGCAGCTGTTATTCCACAGACAATGATCGGTATGCCTCCACCTATTAAGTAGAATCTGTAGAAGAAAAAACAATAACAACAACATTATCAATAACAACAATGTCAACTGAAGCCTCAAAGGAATAGTTCACTTAAAAATGAGAATTCTGTCATCATTTACTTAACCTTTAAGTTGTTTCAAACCTGTATGAATTTCTCTCTTCTGCTGAACACAAAAGTGTCGAATGTTGGAAAACAAACAGTTTTTTCTACTATGGAAGTCTATGGAGTCCATCTACTGTCTGGTTATCAACTTTCTTCAAAATATCTTCCTTTGTGTTCAGCAGAAAAAAGAAATGTAACTTAAGTGTGAACTATTCCTTTAATGCTACAGTTGACATTAACATCAGGATGGATATATATATCTTACTAATACCTTACTAATTTAAAGCATTAAGGGTGGAATAGACTACACAACTTTATAAAATCTGACATACTTTGAAACACTAGGTTTCATACACGTGCCAACTTCAAAAATAACTACAGAAAGAAACTGGGCATGAAACACTTAATGACTGATGATCACACACTACCGAAAATTTGGGCAAAAGTCCTGTTGTGTATTCCAGCCTTAAAGGGATAGTTCAACAACATTATTGTTCACTAAAATATTACAAATATAATTTTAATACTACATGAAAAACTTAAGACTTAAAAAAAGTTCTAAAATGAAGCTAAATAGAAATATTTAAATGACAAAAGCACTTATCAAGAAGAAATTATCAACTGAATATCCATATGGCTATAAGAACTAATGTTTCTGTATCGTAAGTTAGTTAGAGTCTGGATACTATAGTATTATATAAATAAAAAAATACAAATAAAAAAAACATAATTTACTCGGCCTCATGTCATTCCGTATGACTTTCATTCTTATGCAGAACACAAAACAAGATATTCTTTTTGTCTATACAATGTCAATGGTAACCAAAAGAGTTTTTCAAAATATCTTCTTTTGTGTTCCGGAGAAGCAAGTAAGTCCTACTGGTTTGTAACAACATGAGGGTCAGAAAAGGACAGATTTTAGGGTGAACTATACCTTTAAAGATAATCAATTTGCCTACTTACTGTTGTATGTTTACTGACATCAAGTGGAGAGCAGTGGAAATGAATTTAAAACAAAGAGTTTTGCCTTTGGGCAATGCAAGTGTAAAATGAAAGTTCCAGACCTATTGTACTCTAAAATGAATCACATGTGTGCTTGCTTTTTAAATGTATTTATTATTATTATTTATTATATTATCTATTTTTAATCACTTATTTAAATAAAATTATGTATTATTTGTACATCCATTTTTCTTTTCAGGCTTTTTCTTTTACACTTCTACTCATTGATCACTTTGACCTTTACCTCAGCATAGGCCTGGGTGGAGGTGGAGGCTCATCCAGCTCCTCGTAGCGTTTGGCCTTCCGCGTCACCTGTTTGTAGATGTTGCGTGCCGTTACGCCGGACCACAAGGCCGTAGCCAGTGTGGAGTAATGCAGCACTATCCCCACCTTCAGGATGAGACATTAGAAAAGATATGAATTCTCCTCAAGGCCAATGAAAATGCAAATATTCTCAAAATAGTACCATTTAAAGTCCCCATGTCCCCCAAATCAAAACAGACTATTCTTTTTTGGAATATTGCAGTATTTATTATAAAAGATTTAAAGGGATAGTTCACCCAAAAATTTTAATTCTGTCATTAATTACATAACTTCATGTTGTTCCAAACCCGTAAGATTTTCGTTCATCTTTGGAACACAAATGAAGATTTTTAAATGAAACTCTGTCCCTCCATTGACAGCTATGCAACTACCACATTGATGCTTCAAAAAGTTCATAAAGAGATCGTAAAACTAATCCATATGAAATGGGCATGTTCGCTTGACGTTTGAGAACCAATGAGGTTCATTCTCGTGTGTTACGCAGCACATTTAAGCTTCTGAAAGATCCAATGAAGTTAATTCTCGCTTTAGAGCATCATGCAGGTTCAGTGGAGCTTCTGTTTATGTTTGCTGATCAATGTTTATATGGGAATAAAAGCCTAAATTAAATCTGTTCATCATATAAAGCGATTGAGTCTCTTCAGAAATTTGGGAATAAACTCAATTCATATGGATTAGTTTTTATGAACTTTTTGAAGCGTCAAAGTGGTAGTTGAGTAGCTGTCAATGCAGGGGCAGAAAACTCTCAGATATAATCAAAAAGATCTTCATTTGTGTTCTGAAGATGAATGGAAGTCTTACAGTTTTGGAACGACATGAGGGTGAGTAATTAATGTCAGAATTTAAATTTTCGGATGAACTAACCATTTAACTGTGCACATCATTAATACTTAAACTTTTTTTTTAATTTTTTTTTTTTTTTTATGTGCCCTCATAATCTTTAATCAAAATGTCTTCCCCTCCCTCTTGCAGCGATATAACCCGTCACCTATAACCAGGGGTAACCTGTCACTCACATGAGATCAACCAAAAGCAAACCACAACCATCAAATGAATTACCCACAAACACAATCAAGTCCCACCCTACATTTCTTCTTGTTCCAGAAGTCATTTCACTTGGATATACAGTACATCAAAATAGGGAAGAAAAGACTATCGCAACTTCCATTTCATGCTGACTTTAAGAGCATCAAATGTGAACTTGAGAGCAGTATATAGCAGATCTTTGTCTATAAAACCGAGAAACTTATATAAAGATTTCATGTAAATATTGTCCCCCAAACTTATATACATGTGGAAAAGCAGGCACATACCGCTTGACAAACACTTGCGTTGTATGTTTGGTTGATGCCGCCCACAAACACAGCACAGGTGAGGAGAATATGCAAGGACAGGTTAACCAGCATGTGCCAGCACTTCTTACTTATACGCACTGACCTGCGAACACATGAAATATCACATTAAAACCAGCAAAAACCCATGCCTTGTTCTTAATAAAAAACAACTTTCCTCCTCCAAAAACAGCACTCACTTGTGGTGGTAGATATAACTGACTATGACTGACAGAAGGCAGAGCACCAGGACGATGGCTGTGGCGTAGATAACAGGGTGAAGAGGTTTGAAGCTGTACGCGTCGTACCCGGTCCTGTTCAGATCCTGTTTGACAAGAGTATATCAGCAAATAATATTTGCAAATGCATTCCAATACTCAATAATTTGGATTTTTCTTCATCTTCTGGAAGGTACATGGTGGGTGTTAAGAATGTGTGAAAAAATCTAATTACAAACAAGTCTAGAGTCAAAGGTTCAGGAAAATAAACATGAAGGAAAATTAGAACAAAATTGCAAAGCAGATCAATCTAGCACAAACCCCCCCCCCCCCCCCTTGAAATAAGTAATTACATGACAAGAGGATGATGGGAACATTGGAATTCACTAACAATCCTGCGCATCTTTGTTTTTACTCTTATCATAGTGATGCAGCAACATTACACAGTATTTCTTTCACACGTAGACTCTGTTGTATTATCACGTAATGTGCTTTTATATTGTAAATACTGGCCAGCAGTGTTGTTTTAGTTATAGTATTACTATTTATTCATATTTTGAATTGGATTTAATTTACATATTTTCAGTTTTCATTTTAAATTTAGTTCAAGTTTTAGTCATTTTGTTAAAAACTTTATATTTATTAGGGTTTTCTTTAATGTATTTTGATTTTGATTTAATTAGGGTTAGGTTTAATTTGAAAATGATGAAAAACTGCTCTTTTCTAAAAAAAAAAGTACCATAAAAGCACTTCATACAACATGTGCACTTTTTAGTCTTTAAAAGCCCAACAACATTTTGGTGTGAAGATTTTCGAAGATTTCAGATGATAGCAACTTTGGATGGACACACAAAACTTTAAAATATTATCCTAATATTGTAATATTACCCATATATTGTAATCATTACGAGCAAAAGTTGTAATTGTTGTGTAACACTTTTGTTGTTTTATCTTAATTGAATACAGGGTTGTTAACTAACCACATAACATGTACTATATTATAGCTGTATTACTGCCAGTAGGATAGTATTTTGGTACATTCATCTCTGGCTGATAAAAGAAAACTTACTAAATTGTAACACTGAAACAAGCATTTTCTGTAAAGCTGCATTGAAACAATATGTTTTGTGAAAAGCACAATACAAATGAAGTTGAAGTGAATTGAAGAACAGCCTAAAATTTAAGCCACTATTCGTCTCTTACCATCAGTAAAGCGTAGTTATTAAGTGAATCACAGGACATTGTGGTGAAGTTGTCATCCTGACGGAGGATCTGGCAGCCGTCGCTCTGCCATCCTCCTTGTCCGCCCAGCAGACTGAAGTTCCAGAAGGCGGGAACAGCATCCGATCCATGCAGGAACCGCCGCAGAGTGGCGTTCACTGGACTTTGCAGGTTCTTCAGTGGAAAACCGTCTAAACAACAGGAGAATGGACGTTTAATTAGTTTGTGTTACAAAACTCAAAACATATCTGGTTATGGACCATCTTTAAAAATCTTTGGTCTTTACTTTTAAAAATAAATGTTCTCCATTTGCATCTATGATTCCATAAAGATTTTTAGGAGCCTTTGCACTGGTTAGTTATAGCAACTGAGTTATACAAACTAACCACCAGGGTGGTTCCCCAAGAACTCAATTTTCCCCTAAGGCTATTTTCCTGGTTGCATTCGCACCGACAGTAGGAACTCTCAAGGTGACGTAAGTCGGTCGACAGCGAAATTTAAGCACGTCATTCAACAACGTCAGCAACTGGAGGATGGAGGACGCCGTGATCGGAGCTGTGTTTTTGTTGTGCGTTTTGTGATAAGAGAGACAGAATGTAGACGTACAAGTTATGCGATTGAAAGAGCAAAAAGGAGGGCTAAGAGATGAAATCTCCTACGACATCTTGCAGTGCTACATTTGCCGATGTTTCAGATCATATGACATGCGTTCGGCCAATCAGTGTATACTTTCATTACTATTGTGCTCGGTTAGACCCTACTCTGAAGTAGGAGCCAATTTAGTCCCCGCAAAAGGTGTTCCTATAATTAAAATTGTTCTCAGTTCCTGCGGTGCGAACACACCAAAAAGCAGGTACTCCCCCCAACAGTTATAGGAACTATGAAAGAATTCCTCCGGTGCGAAATCCCCTTATAACATCCATGGAACCTTTCCACTGCAAAAAAAAAGGTTCTTTATAGTGGAGAAAGGTTCTTTAGAATTCTACAAATGTTCTTTGCACTATGAAAAACAATGGTTCTTTTGAAGAACGGTTCAGAATCAGAAAGAGCTTTATTGACAGGTATGTTTACACATTTGAGGAATTGGTTTTGGTGACAGAAGCGTCCACAGCACAAACAGAATGACAGTGACTGAAAAGTTCTTTAGGGAACCAAAAATCTTTGCAGCTTTTTCTTCTCTGCTTATCCTTCAAAGTGAAATCAATCTGTTATAGCAGTAACTTTTTCCCAGCAGCTCCCTGTGCTGTTCTTTGCCACCTCCTCTCACTTCAGTAGCTGCTATTATTATTGTCGTGTCTATGACACAATGCCTCTTTACCTGCTTGAAGCCAAAATGGGGGAGGAATGGATGATAATAGTGCTATGCGGCAAAAGATCAAATCACAATACAAAAACATTATATAAAATAACAGTTCTAGCAAATATCCACTTATTTTTCAATACATATTTTCCAGAACTTAAGTGAATTTTTTTTGTCATCTGAAACATGCTGCAATATGTATGTATGTATATGTATGTATGTATTTATGTATGTATGTATAAATGTATATAGATATAGAGATAGAATATAGATGTCCAGGACCTCCAGAAAAAAATAGGCCCACAACTAAAGATCTGTATAGAAGTATATTTAACCGGGGGCATGAGGTACTTTTTATCCCTGTTTGCGCCAAACCCATCTGGTGAGTTTGCTGCCAAAAAAATAATTTGTTGTTTTTGTTTCATCTGATAATAAGATATATATATATATATATATATATATATATATATATATATATATATATATATATATATATATATATATATATATATATATATACACACATACACATACATATTATTTGTATAATGCATCTCCCACATGATGGTAGTTTCAGTTTAACTTTAAACTAATTAATATAGGCTTGGTGTTTATAATAAATATTAAGGGTGTCACGATTTCGATTTTAAATCGAAATCGATCTAAATTAATTCACAATCTCAAAAATCGAAATAAAAAATGGAATCGTCGATGCTGCCACGCCCCCATGTCGCGCCCGTGATGGAAAGTTCGGATCGTTTTACTGACTCTATTGTTCAATCTCGTTCATCAAAATTAACTAATATTTTTTCTAGTCATTTCAGGGGCTTTAAATGTTATACTTTTAACAGGCAAATTCCCCGAACACATCCACCTACGCAATCTTGATCATATTCTGAATTAAGAAATCATTATAATGCAGTCAATAATAATTTACAGGGAACATTAATAATTACTTGACCTTCCGAGTCTTTTGTTCATTTGTCGCGTGACAGAGGCAATGAACGGATCGTTCATGAACGACTCATCACGGCGCGGAAAAAAAAACACACGTGTTGAAAGGCTGTGAGTCCTCAAACTTAGATTCTATGCCCGAGCCCGAACTTGGCCCGACCCGGGCCGATATTTCCCGTCACTATCCTCGGGCCGGGCTCTTGATCTATAGACGTGCACTCCAAAGAAGTGTGAGCGCGGGCGGTAATGCACTCACTCTGTGTGTGCGGGAGAATAAAACGATTCGCGGGACTCCCGCAAACTAGAAATATCTATGAATAAAACATAAAAACGAATACATTTTTATTTATTTGTTGCAGAAAAGCAACAAGAACAACTAAAACAAAATAGAAACGATTTACAGGCCAGAGTTTCTATTTATAACATGTTTGCAGCGTTGAGCGATTTAGCCAATCACAGACATATGTGTTGATTTCTTGAACGCAATGGCCAATCAGAAGCATTTAAGATAGACTCTCCTCACCGCTCAAAACGGACTTTTTGTTCAGTGCTGAATTCTGTAAGCTTGCAAATCCTCTAATTATAACAAACAAAGTGTATATGAAAGATTCATTGTGCAGTCAGCTTCATTGATAATAACAGAGATGTGTGAGATTGCGATTAACTGATGTCAGCTTTTTAGGAGCAACAGCAACCTGTGCTTAAAAAAAAAAGTAAAAATCGAGAATCGAATCGAACCGTGACCTTAGAATCGAAAATGTAATCGAATCGAGGATTTGGAGAATTGTGACACCCCTAATAAATATTGTTTATAATTTATTGTGGAGTGAGGGGAACTATGTTAAATAGTTGTAAACTATTTTAAAATACATGTTTATAGGGTTTATAATGTTTAGTTTTTATTCATTGCCATTTTACATTATTTCTGAATTTAATAATAAAATGCGACTTCCACATAGCTGCGACTTATTATTATAATTTTTTTTTCTGCAGTTTTGATCTAGTGCAACTTGTCCACGGGGAACAAGAAAAATGGGAAAAATCTTCAGTAGCAATTTTATTAGTTTGATTTAAAAACCAAAATTAAACTTATTAATCATGGTGACAGTTACAACTCAAGTGCATCATTCTTCTGTATCTTCAATTCTTAATTTTAGACTATTGTACTTTACTTTGCTTTCTATCCAGGTAGAAATATTGTATAACATCAACAATGAGGTGGGTTTGAGCACATGTCTGATCTTGCCCAAGGCAGTAGGATCAGCACCAAGTGTGTTCTTACCAATCTTTGTGAGAATCACAGGTGTGGCCACACTCCTCCTCTTGCTGCCGTCTCCGAGGACGGTGGAGTTTCCGGTTGGGGGAAAGAGTTTGCCGTTGCGGAAGGCTAGCAGGTGGAGTTTGTAGACGGCCTCTTCGGCCTGACCTGAACTTCCCAGAGATGAGAAGAGAGATGGGGGAAGCTGTAGTGACGCCTCCACAATAGCATTCTGCAGACATGGAGATGCAATAACGTTACTGTCAAAACATGATGGATATATTCCTGCTTCCACAGCTTCATTGGAGTTCTCGGATTGAAGAAACACTACAGTGACAAAACATCTACAGTACTGTATACTCCACACAGATTGACGTACAGAAAGTACCAGAGAAGAACGCATACTTTGTGAGCCAATGCTGACAGGTTGCTGGTCACGTTGCATTTGAAGCTGAGCTGGCGCTCTGGGTTGATGTCGGGGTCTCTGGGAGAGAAATGGGTCATGGCCGTGCGCTCCGGTGAGACCTTCTGGAACAGAGTGCAGGTCATCCCATTGAAGCTGCTGGCCTTGATCGCATGAGCCTCCAGAGCAATGTTATGAGAGTTCTGGTGAAACAGACAACAATAAAGAAGAATGGCTACCACACCATACTCCCACAATCACATGTTATTGAAGGACTATGAAAACTCTTTCAAACTAAAATCTATATAATGTTCACTGCCGTTCAAAAGTTTGGGGTCAGTAAATTGTTTTCCTATATAATACTTTAATTCAGCGAGGATGCATTCACACAAGCAAAAGTGACAGTAAAGATGTTTAGAATGATTTGTTTCAAATAAATGCTGTTCTTTTGAACTTTCTATTAGAGATGCTCCGATCAGCATTTTTGGGGCCGATCATCGATTACCGATCACCAAAATCATGATCTGCCGATTGCCGATCACTGCCGATCACAGAATGGCAGGGGAATGGGAATCTTTTATCTATAATCTAGCAGAGTTTGCACCATTTGTAGAAATGAGTTTATTTAATTGTATTTAGAAAATGAGATGTCTTAAGGCTACTGTAGGCCAGCTTTCCCAAATAAGGCAGAGTAACATTAAATTATTCCAAACAAAGAGGGGTCAGGCAGACCAACACACATCAGATCAGCCTAATGGGAGGGGATCAAGTTACACTTAGGCATATTTGGAAATTGTAGCCTCTTAATACACCGACTACATTTACTAATTGGCAACAAAATGTACACCTTGTTACACCAAAACTGGCTACTGATAAAAGGACAAAACTATGGCAAGTTTTTTTCTGTTATTATTATGAACGTCTAATGTAGTTGAGCAGAATGCTCTTTTATGAAGTTACTTCATTAAGGCGAGACACGGCAGGCAAAAACATCGTTTTTTTTTTCACTGGTCAATTTTGAGATTTTGGGATATTTGTCTTCAATAACATGTCTTCTTTCAGACTTGTGGTGAAAAAAAGTCTGAAATACACATTTAGGTCTTTATTTTACTACACTTTGTCTGTTTGCGTCTGTAGATTTCTCATAAATTCATCAAAACTTGTCGTTATAAATCATCCCTCTGCTCCGCGATCGCGATCTGCACCCTGTCATCACACACACCGTTAGAAAGCTCTCTCTCTCCTGAACAAGACTGCCGGATCCAAATATGGTCATTTCCTTTTTATCAGCAACCAATCGCGAAAGTAAAAGGGGGGATTTTACTCTAAATGCGCAATCTCATTGGCTGATGCTAAATCTTTAAAGCACGTTTTCTCAAAATGTCTTTTCTCTCATACTCCAAGTCCGAAATCTCCAGTTCAGTAGCACCTATATACACCAAACTTTCCAGTCTTGTACCTAGTTATATTATGAACACATTTACAGAGGGATTTGTAAATATATTATTCCTAGCCTGATTTATATAACATTTTATTCCCAAAAACATGACGAAAATCATTTTTTTAAGGCTATTGGCAGTATATTCTGATTTACAGGATAACAAAAGTAGATATCCATAAATCCCTCTGTAATTTTTTCCCCATCTAATATGTGAACACAATGAAAAAATAATTTTGAACCTGGCTTTGTCCAATACTCAGATTTCGTTTTTTAAAATATATGCAAAATAGCGCATATTTAATGAGACAATGCCTCATTTGCATATTTAAACATTAAATAACAGAAAACTTGTAATACATTTTTTTCTCATCTTAATGTAGGTAATCAATTGGCAAAGTTTCATGGTGATATCTGATAGTTAAAAAAATTACCCTATTCACCTGTAGTGTCTCGCCTTAAAGGACATATTTAATGAGATTATGCCTGAAAAGGTTTTGGATTTTTTATCATATGTTCATTTTAAAATATATATTGTATAAAATGACTTCTTGTTTATATTTGTTTTGTTTTATTGTATTTATATGATATTTGTATTTTTAGAATTTTATATTTTATTGATCGGCGCTTTTGGGGTTCACCGATCAATCTATTTTTAGCCAATATCGACCGATCATGATCGGCGTCCGATCAATCGGAGCATCCCTACTTTCTATTAATCAAACAATCATGAAAAATATTAAGGCGAGACACTACAGGTGAATAGGGTAATTTTTTTAACTATCAGATATCACCATGAAACTTTGCCAATTGATTACCTACATTAAGATGAGAAAAAAATGTATTACAAGTTTTCTGTAATTTAATGTTTAAATATGCAAATGAGGCATTGTCTCATTAAATATGCGCTTTTTTGCATATATTTTAAAAAACGAAATCTGAGTATTGGACAAAGCCAGGTTTAAAATTATTTTTTCATTGTGTTCACATATTAGATGGGGAAAAATTACAGAGGGATTTATGGATATCTACTTTTGTTATCCTGTAAATCAGAATATACTGCCAATAGCCTTAAAAAAATGATTTCGCCATGTTTTTGGGAATAAAATGTTATATAAATCAGGCTAGGAATAATATATTTACAAATCCCTCTGTAAATATCTTCATAATATAACTAGGTACAAGACTGGAAAGTTTGGTGTATATAGGTGCTACTGAACTGGAGATTTCGGACTTGGAGTATGAGAGAAAAGACATTTTGAGAAAACGTGCTTTAAAGATTTAGCATCAGCCAATGATAGTGCGCATTTAGAGTAAAATCCCCCCTTTTACTTTTGCGATTGGTTGCTGATAAAAAGGAAATGACCATATTTGGATCCGGCAGTCTTGTTCAGGAGAGAGAGAGCTTTCTAACGGTGTGTGTGATGACAGGGTGCAGATCGCGATCGCGGAGCAGAGGGATGATTTATAACGACAAGTTTTGATGAATTTATGAGAAATCTACAGACGCAAACAGACAAAGTGTAGTAAAATAAAGACCTAAATGTGTATTTCGGACTTTTTTTCACCACAAGTCTGAAAGAAGACATGTTATTGAAGACAAATATCCCAAAATCTCAAAATTGACCAGTAAAAAAAAACGATGTTTTTGCCTGCCGTGTCTCGCCTTAACATACTAATATCCCTTTAACTACTTTTTTACATTAAAATAGAAAACAGCATTATATTATACAATATTACTTTTTTTACTGTATTTTTGATTAGTTTTACTGTATTCTCCTTGAGCATAAAAGACTTATCAAAAACATTGAAAATTGTACTGACCCAAAAGTTGTAATAGGTAGCGTATGCTACATTTTGTTGAAAAAATAAAGGGTTCAAAAAAGAGAGCATATAAAAATATATACATTTATTCCAGTTCATAAAAAAGTTACGAAAACTGTTCAGCTGCTTTTAATAAAAAAAGGGGGAAAATCTAGTCTGTCTATCACCAGACCAAGCTCAATCTTTTAAGACAGTGGAGTCTGCTCTGTATTTTCTACTGCACGAGAGGCGTGATCAACGGGCATAGTTCAAATGATCTGTACGCAATTGGATAGTCCTTTAACCAATCAGACCAACGATCCGGGTGACGTACTTTGCAGAGCGACACGAAAACTCTAGGCAGGAAACGTGTCAACAAACGTGTTGGTTTGTAGCATTGATCAGCGGTTTGCAGAAGCAGCAAAGGCATAGAGCGATTTTTGCAGGTTGTGCAAAAAAAACATGAAAGTGAGTGGTATTTACACCCATTCGATCGATTTGCTTGCTAAACTAAAGAAGCCATTGAGCATCGTCGAGAGGTTAAAAAGAATTGGATTGACGGTCGCTTCTCTATCGTCATCGAGTTAAACCCGCCAATAGCACGACAGGTGGAGAAGCCAGTTTGTGATTGGTCCCCGCAGATTTGTAACGGAAGCAGGATAGAAAAAAGTGTAGGTTTCCAGCCTGAGCTGCAGATCGGGATGGGTTTACCCAGTCTAGGAAAATTTTTATTTCATTTTTATTTCACACCTCTAAAAATACAAACAGTGCATTGTATGGAAGTAATGCAAGAAATTACACTATTTTTCAGTAATTCCAAAGAAATATTTAAAGTCAACATAGACATTAAATTCTAGCTGTTAGGATGCACAAAATGGAAATGCTTGCATAAGAATATTTTTATTACTATCAATCAGTTGTTAAAGACTTTATGTCAGTCAGTTATCAGTGAAATAATTTGGAAAAAGTAAACAAATCTCATTTACAGAACTTTCAATGAAATTAGCAAGAGGCAAGGCATTCTGGAGCGTTTAAAAAAATAATATTAATTTAAAATAAATGTGTTATTTGAGCTGTAGTTTAAATGAACTTCTGGTTGCACCAGCAGAATATTGAGGCATATTTCTTTAAAAATTGACAGTGTTGTTGTTGTTCTTGTTAACTAAATACATTTAGTTTAAGCTTACTAGAACTACTAACACATTTTTAAATTTAAATACATTTTTTAGGAAAAAAATAATAAAATGACTAAAGCACATAAAAAACTAGTTAAAATGAAAATTTTAAAATTAAATTAATTCAAAATATGAATAAAAACTATAATAATATATAAATATTAAATAAAATAAATTGTAATCGACAGGTATGGGCAGCCGATTTAGGCGACAATTCTTTTCAAATGAACAATTGAAATGACTTTTGCAGTACTCACAGTAGAATAGGCCAGAGCCCCATTACTAATTCGGAGAACGGCAATCCTCTGCAGGCACTCAACGATACGTGAGCAAGCTCGCGCTTCCCTCTGAGCCATCCATAACACTCGCTCATCAGCCAGCATCAGATTACTGGAGATATCCACCATCACATCTCCCAGCTGAGAGAGGAAATGCAGTTAGAGACGATGCATGCACACCCACAACAATGCCTATTCTTCCAGGCATGCATTACACCCACAAACAGACTACATACTAATTCAATATACACACACAAACACACTCCCACCACATTCCTGAACAAAACCTGACATTACACAAAAAAATGTTGATGAGCGAAACTTTTTTTTTTTTAGGAAATAAAATGTGATCACTGGGATGCGTCTGACATTCCCACGCTATAGAAACACTTGCAGCAAATGTTATCAAAAAACAATGCTGGAGCCCTAAACAGCCTCTTCTTTGTCAACTCAATACAACTGAGTTCCACTAAATTCCTGAGCAAAATTACACAAGCATGGCAAAATCGCAAGGCAAGTCAAATTTAATAACGTGTCCTTGCAATATGTGAGATGTTGAATGACGTTACAGATCCCTGCGCAGGTGTTACATGATAACGTTTCCCCTCAACACTGAGTGAAGTGCAACCTGATCCTGAAAAATAGGTTCTATGTTCCTCTGTGGCGCAGTGTCCAAATCCCTCCAGATCCTATCTGCTCCTCTCCTTACAGATTCAACTGCAAAAGCCTGTTTTGTTCTCCAGAGAGGAAGAGAGTCACGAACTGAGGTGGCGAACAGGGACGTTGCTTTAAATCAACAGTTTTCAACCTTTCTGAGTAATATGCATGCTAATAAGCAACTTGTTAATAGTGAGAATTGGACCCTAAACTAAAATCTAACTTTCTAACCATCTAACTTTTATACTATTAGTAAAATTTCAAGATGACCACTTACTGGACTGAAGCAACTTTGGTTTGCTTGATTATCCATTTAAAAAAAAAAAATCATGTTAAAATGTGAGTATCAAAAATTATCCATCAGGCTTTTGAGGAACGTTTATTTTTTAATCTCTCAATCATCATTGTATTGCACTACATTGTATGTTTTGATGCCCACAAAAAAAAAAAAAAAACTACAGAACTTTGATCATAAAACTAAGCATTTAAATAACTTAATATATATTATTAGGAGAAATACTGATATTTATATGCATTTTATGCAAGTAATCTGCTATACACTTAGAAATATCTCACTGAACGGTATTACAAAACTATCAGAATTTCATCTTATTTTTAATAAGCAACTTACAGCAACTCCACTAAATTGCATATTTTTTCTCACTTTGTTCATCTGAATAAAACTGGTGTTTTTTTTCCTCCTCAAGTGTGAGCTCCATATTCTCATCATAATATCATACTATATGAGCCATAAAAGCCTGACGTATCCAATATGATACTCAACAAAAACTCATATGCACAATTTTATATATAAAAAAAAAGATTTTTCTGACTATTTTTTCACATCGTCTTTTGGGTTGCACGTAAAAAAATAGCATTATTCAGAACAGAACTGCTGGGTTTGATTGTTAATATTCCTAATACAATAACAGTTTTCTCCCCTACATGACTTAACTTTTTTATCTCACCTCTTTATACTTCTCTGCAAACTTGCCAATCTTCTCAATCATCTCTGCCACAAAGATCACATCCACCTTGTCAGAGAAGTTGGGCGCCTCTGCAGTGTAAGCCAACAGCTGCTGCGCTGTCTGAACCGCATTGGTCAGATTCAGAGGCATCTGATATTCAAGAAAAGCAAAAAATGAGCAGACAGACAGAGAAGAATCAAATACATCAGACTAAAAAAGGTGTATGATGAAAGTTAAACACAGAATACTGTATTGCAAAGTTACAGTCAACTACCTGGTTGATGATATAAAGCACACGCGTAACATCTTTCATATATTCACAGCGCGAGTAGTCGTCTTCCGCCCACTGTCCACCCCGGTCACATCGCCTCCATGCACGTCGCTCTTCGGCCGAGCTGCCCGAATAAATGCCAGCTCCGGTCACCTGCCGTTTACAGGGTAAGTATGCCGTAATGCCAGCCAGTGTACGAGGCCATCTGCATACAGACAAAAACACATGCTAAATCTCCTTCAGATTAATGTGCAAGAAAGGAAGTACCAAGAACACCACTTGCCTGTGGTATTGCATGGAAATAAGTGGCCTTAAATGGGAGTGCATTTGGTTAAAATATGCAATAAGTAAAAAAAAAAAAAAAAAAAAAAAAAAAAAAAAGATTAATAGGTGAACAGTCTGATGGTTTTTGTTTGCACACTAATACAGGTTTCACTATAACCACAAGAGTGCAGCAAAGAGCTAAGAATTTTTTTTAGACATTTGTTTTGATATTGTCAGCAGTGGATACATGTGATTCAATTGAATTAACTTTTTTTTTTATGAAAGACATTAATATTTTATTCAGCAAAAATTGATCAAGAGTGACTATTTATAATGTTACAAAAGATTTCTTAAAAAAAAATGCTAATTAAACTATTTTATTTATCAAAGAAATAAAAAACGTATCACGGTTTTTAGGAACAGGAAAAACCTGAAACAGGTTCAACATTGATAATAATATGAAAATATTCTTGAGCACCAAATCACCATATTAGAATGATTTCTGAAAGATCATGTGACACTGAAGACTGGAATAATGATGCTGAAAATTCAGCTTTGATCACAAGAATAAATTACATTTTACAATATATATTCAAATAGAAAACAATTATCTTTAATTGTAATATTTCACAATATTCCTTTTTTTGCTGTATTTTTGATCAAATAAATGCAGCCTTGGCGAACAGAAGAGACTTCTTTCAAAAACTCGAACCGACCGCAATATTAAGTGGTAATGTAAATCTGATCAGGTGTTCGCAAGACTCACCGATACTCCCCCTTGTTGTTTGACACCCGATCTGGCAAGCAGTACTTGGCAGAACTCTCCAAAACCACAATGTGGACCGTCCTAGTGTTGTTTCCTCGACTGGTGCGCACACGACACTCCCAGTTCCCAGTGAATCCCGGCTGGATGTTGGAAATGGTCAAGGCGCTGTGTGAGAACAAATCAAACAAGAACTTGTTGCTCCAGAACTATAGGTTTAGCATAACAGATTTTCCACAGTGTTACTGTCAACTAAAACTGAAATGGTAATACTTTACAAAAAAGGTTCTGGCAGTTTCCAGCACAACGTTGGTAGATCAAGTTTATATTTCGGGTATATGTATCACCATGCTCCAAGGCAAACATTGGTCATAATGTGATTCATGTATATCTAGTGTGCAGAAATGGCATTTTGCAGTCGGTATTGGGTTTGGGTGTCTCCTTCATGGCTGGTTTCTATTACCTGGCTATCAAAGAGCAATTCTGCACCATGCTTTTCTCTATGTAGATGCCTTGAGTGGCATCAGGTTCCACCATCTTCCCATCCTGATACCACAGAACCTGCATGTCCTCATCCACGAAAGAGGCCATGCACTGAAACGGCAGGCTGTCACCCTGGAAGACGATCTGATGTTGAGACGGAGTCATCTGGAAGGAGGGAAGCTCTAGAGGAGCGTCTAAAATAGAGAAAGGAGAAAAACAAAGAGAGAGAAAGGAACAAAAATACACTGTGGTCAGCCACAGATAATTGCTTTTTTGCAAAAGTTGACATCAATGAGAGATTTGGGAGCAGTTTCAATGTAGTTCTTGCACAAGCTATGGTTAGAAAGTCCAAAATCAACATAAATGGGAGGCCTGAACCAAGGCTGAAGATCTTTTATAGCAGGATTACTTTGCCTTTGGTGTAGGAGAGTGTGTTAGTAAAAGAACAGAAAATCATTGGTTTTGGGACATTTGATTAAATTATTAGCAACAGTGTAATTTTTCCTTATCAGTTTTTATCTTAGAATACAGATAAGGTACCTAATGTGTCATAGGTCATGAAAAGCTGATCTCATGCTGCACAACGTCATTAAAATATAACAAAATAAAGTACTTAATGAATTTACATTTAAATAAATAAAAAAATAAACAAGTATATTATATATATATATAATATACAAGTATATTATATATATATATTAGGGGTGGCACGGTACATAAAAAAACATCCGAACCGTTCGGTTCGCTTGTCTCGGTTCGGTGGGTGCGTGCGTCGCACGGTTCGACGCATGCGCAATGTAACCTCGTGCCCGGGACCTCAGACAGTGTGTTTACTTTTCGCGCGAAATAAGAGATGTGTGGACAATGGACATACATATGAGGCTTGTTCGACTTGTACCGGCGCTGCACAGACCGATCAATGAATAACATCAAAGTACCGCGAGAGCAACGGCTCCGTATGCTTTTCAATCACTCTCGCGGTACTTTGATGTCATAAACCGATCGGTCTGTGCAGCGCCGGTTCAATTCGAACAACTGGAGTATGGAGTTGGAGATGTAAGGAAGGCTAACCGGAGTTGGAGGATGCGCCAGCGTCGTATAAGTCCGGTGTGTGGGAACAATGTATTTCATGTTACCTATGATATTTTAAAATATACAGTGACACCAAGTTTAGATAAGAACTCCAGTCATATGTTTCCAAATACTGCACTTTAATTTCAAGTGAAAAAAATGAATCCTCACTCTCAGGGAATAGAAGCATTGTTGATACTGTTTTTGTGTTGAGGTTGAATTTATGTTTCACTTTATGGTTATGCCTTTGCTATTGTTATAGCCTCATTATAGGCAATAATGTGTAACATATTTTGACTTATTTAAAAGATAGTGCTTTAAGAGTTCCTCTCTTTTTCTTTTAAAAGATAAACATTTTGTAAGAGCTACACTGACAGTTGAAAGTTTGATAAGTTAATTTTAATCTTTGTGTGCTAAAAATGCACATAAGTCCCTGTAGAGATAGCAATACACATTCTCCTTTTTTGCCAAATAAACAAAAGCATGTCATCAATGTCTTCTCTTTTGCTGTATCAAAATGTCACCTAGCTTTCCTCAGAGATGGTCTCAATAATATGCTTAAAGTCAAGTCAAATTCAGTTTGTGCATGATTACATGATATACATTTTTTTTAATACTGTATCCTGAATTGTGGATAATTAAGCTATAGCCTATATCATATGCTGAAGTACATTTCTGAAGTGTTAAAGATTAAAAGAAAAAATAACAACAAGAACCGTACAGAACCGAAAACCGTGACCCTAAAACCGTGATACGAACCGAACCGTGGGTTTTGTGAACCGTGCCACCCCTAATATATATATATAGAATATACAAGTATATAATATATATATATATATATATATATATAATAAAAGATTTATGTGAGCGTTAGACAGAAGTCTGTGTAACATATCCAACAAGACAGAAAACAAGTGTTGAAGTGTATTCTTACCACAGGTGAGGGTTTCAGGCCTGAGCGAGGTTATTAGCTGAGCCTGTAGGGAGCGAGGGAACGAGCAGTGAGTTTCCTTCACCCCTACCGCCTTATCTTTGATCCAGACCACCAACCATTGCAGGTTACAGTCACACAGAAGATACGGGCTGTCAAACTCCCTAAGAATGTATACAGCATGTTCAGAAATTATTTCAAAAACTACATCAGAGCCACCATCTTTAGATAATATCTAGTGTGGGTCAACAAATGCATTACATTTAGACTGGGGTCTGAGTTTAAGTTAATGAATATGAAGTTTGTGAACACAAGCACTAATAAACTGCAATCTGCATTTTAATTTAGGTATTACACATTGCAATTTTAACATGTGCAAGTGATGCAAAGTACAACAAAACACTTACAGTATTTTCAGAGAGCCAAGGCTGTCGAAGATCCCTTGAGAAAGTGAAGAAAACTTGTTCTCCGAAAGGTTACTACAACGAAAATGGGGCAGTAATGAGGAACATATAGCATCCTAAATAGAAACGGATGTTTCCATCATAAATCATAGTTGTTTTAGATTGTGCAAATTGCCCTTAAAGATGCAGTAAGAGATTTCTGAGAAACACTGTTGAAATCAACCGAAACAAACACACCCTCCCTTCATTGCCCTGCCCCCAAAATGCACAAAATAATTAAGCAAAGATGACAAAAAGAAAACCAAGGAAGAACAAAAAATGAACAGTACAAAAGAGTATATTCAAGCAGGAGTTTGTTGTTATTTGCCAGCAGCACACAAGCTCCAGACAAACAATGACACTCGAAACTGTCCTGTTACTATAGCTAACATTACAACAACAGTATATCTTGATTCTGTGAAACAGCAAAACCAATATTACTCACAGAAACAAGCTCTGCGTCTGTTTTCAGGCCTTTTCGCTTTGGTCTCTCCAGCGCTGGAAAGCTTTTCTAATATTAATGCAGGTTCTAAAGCTCTTGCCTGATCATAATCCCTTTTCCTGTGATATTCCTCTGACCTTTTCTCTTTAGTAATGTCTCTCAGCCATCTCGCTTTCTACAGTCCTTCTTCAAAACTCCCTCTTGCTCACTCTCTCTCCTCCCCTCATAATGAGTGGACACGCTCCCTACTGCTGATTGGCTACAAGTGTGTTGTGGTACTGATCAGGTCCGAACCACTTTCAACAGCGTTTCTCAGAATTGCTTACTGCACCTTTAAAGGGATAGTTCACCCAAAAATGAAAATTAGCCCATGATTTACTCACCCTGAAGCCATCCTAGGTGTATATGACATTCCTCTTTCAAACGAATACAATCTGAGTTATATTAAAAAATGTCCTGGCACTTTCTAGCTCTATAATGGGTATATTTTTTTGGAAGTCCATCGAAGCCTATTCATCCGTGATAAAAGTGTCCGAGATGGCTCTGGGGGGTTAATAAAGGCCTTCTGAAGTGAAGCGATGCGTTTAAGAAAAACATCCATATTTAAAACTTTATCGACTAAAATAACTAGCTTCCGGCAGACGACCGTACGCATCGATTTACGCCAAAAGAGTAACACCTGGCGCACAACGTAATGACGAACGCTGTTGTCCAGCACTGTTTGTTTGAACCGCGAGAGGCGACAAAGCTTATGCTACTTACGCTTACGCTTCAGGGTGAGTAAATCAAGGGCTAATTTTCATTTTTGGGTGAACTATCCCTTTAAGTATCTTGAATGATGAATAAAATGGAATATTGTTACAACTATTATTATGATTATGATAGAGTCTGTGAAGATTGTGCTAAATTATTTAAATATCTAATAAGCAACACTTTCTGATCTGACAAATGTCATATCTGCTGTTTGAAATGAGAAAAAAAAGACACAAACTTAATTGTAATACTAGTCCAATTTATTCAAGTGGGATCCATTAACATGTTAAACTAAAAAGCCTCATTACAAACTGTTTTTTTTCCCTGTATACCCTTGACATCACATCTGTTTGGGATGAAATCTGTTCAGTGCTTCAACTGCTGTCTTAATTGAAATGACTGGATAAATTATAATCTTCACCTTCACCTGGTGAAGACAATGCTCACTGTAACACCTGCAGCTGTCGCTACACCCATGGGAAGTCAACGTTAACACGCTCATCTAACAACATCTGTTATGAGTTTCAGAATTCTGTGAAGGGTAATTAGGCTAATGAATCTCAGCCAAACACCACCAATGACATTTGCATTCTCATCACAATCTACTAAAAATATCTGCATATAAACAGACCGGTGGATAGATGGACAGACAGATAAATGGATAAAACACGTTAAATTCGCATTATGAGATGGATTATACACAGATGAGCCAAAACAATATGACCCCCTGCCTAATATGCTGTTGATCCTCCGTGTGCTGCCAAAACAGAGCCAACTCACCGAAGCATGTACTCTGCAAGACCCCTGAAGGTGTCCTGTGGTATCTGGCACCAAGACGTTAGCAACAGTTCCTTCAAATCCTGTAAAGTTGTGAGGTGGAGCCAACATGGATCAGAATTGTTGGACCAGAACATCCTACAGGTGCTCAATCAAGATTGAGATCTGGGGAATTTGGAGGTCAGGGCAACACCTTGAACTCTTCATTATGCTCCTCAAACATTTCCAGAACAATGATTGCAGTGTGCAGGGTGATTTATCCTGCTGAAAGAGACCACTTCCACCAGGGAAAAAAACATTATCATGAAGGGGTGTACCTGGTCTGCAACAATGTTTAGGTAGGTGACACGTGTCAAATTTATGTCCACATGAATGGCCGGACCCAGGGATTCCCAGCAAACCATTGCCCAGAGCATCATTCTCCCTCCACAGGCTTGTCCTTCTCCCACAGTGCACCCTGGTGCCATCACTTCCCCATGTAAAAGGCGCACAAGTACATGGCCATCTACTTGATGTAAAGGAAAATGGCACTCACTGGACCAAACAACCTTCTTCCAATGCTCCAAGGACCAATTCCGACACTCCTGGGCCCATTGTTGGTGCTTTTGACGGTGGTCAGGGGTCATCATAGGCACTCTGATTGGTCTGCGGCTACGCAGCCCCATACGCAGCAGAGTGCGATTTTGTGCGACTTGTGCCACAGTAGACCTTCTTTTGGCTAGGACCAGACGGGATAGCCTTCCTTCGTTGCCCTCGTGCATCAAAGAGCCCTGGGCGCCCAACACCCTGTCGCCGGTTTGTGGTTTGTCCCTCCTTGGACCACTGTTGGTAAATTCTCACCACTGCTGACCAGGAGCAACACACAATCCTTGCTGTTTCAATGATACTCTGACACTGACAAGGGCCAAATTGTTTGGCCAGATGACTAAATCGCTCATATCTTTATTCCTGCCCATTTCTGCTGCATCCAATACGTTGATTATGAGAACTGACTGTTTGCTTACCAGCTAATATACTCAATACTTAATATGTGGCCTTGTTAGAAAATTATCAAAAATGTTTGCTTCGGTGAGTGGTTAAAATATTTTGGCTCAGTGTATTATACATTAAAGGGTAACTCAACCCCTGGTCAGAGCCTGACTCCACCCACTGGCAATATTTGAAAAATATTCACGGGGGGGGCGTGCACCTGTGACCCACGTCTCTCTGTAGGCAAGGGCGTGGTGAGCTGGTGCCTGCTTACATCACACAGTACCACAACATCCAATAGGAAAATTCAACTGGAGTAGCCACCGTTCAACCTGAAGAGGGCAGCACTACGACGTTTTTACACCATATATTGTAGAATTAAAACACTTTATACCCAAATGCCAAAAAATGTACTCAAATCAATGAACAGCATTAATAAAGCCCCAGTCTTGCAGATCATTAACTAAATGATTTAGGGTTTAGTTATCCTTTAAAGAGGGTGAAATGTGTATAAGATTCATAGATTCACTAAAAGCATGTGACCATAAATAACCCATATTTCTATTAAATGTAATTAATTTAATTGAATATAATTAAATTGATTTAAGTTTAAAAACAATTTCTTTAGGTTCAGAGTAGTAACAAAAACATGACTTACAGTTTAACAAGGTTTGTGAGACCTTTAAACACATCCACATGGAGGCAGCCGATCAGATTTTTGGACAAGTCTCTGCAAGGTACAAAAGATAAGAGAAAGTGTTGTTTGGAAACTCGTACAGGCACTTTTATATATAATTTTTTACCTGGGTTTGTAAAAACAGAACATTTTACATCATTTTAATTGAAACATCAAATACATACAACCACATACAATTTGCAACATCTTCAAGTATTTTTATACTCTGAATACATATTGAGCGTTTTTTCTCATTGATTAATACACACAATAATATTTTTACATTGGCACAGAATTTTTTTTTGCAGTAAATGACACCATAACTGAAACCATCAGTTCCACTCTGGAATTTATTTTGTTATTTTAGTATTTAGTTTATATAATATTACAGTATTATTATATGCTGAATTATTATATACTATATTATATACCATTACTATTATTATATACTATTCAAGTGTGTAATATTTTGAATTAGCTTGTATTTTTGTTAATAATTTTATGTGCTTCTGTAATTTAAATGTCTATTTATCTTAAATTTCTATTTATTTCAATTTACTACTTCAAACCTATTTTATTCCATTTAGTTGCCAAGGCAACATTTCTAACTTTAAGGTGTTTTGTTTTATTTAATCGATTCATTTGATTCCATTTCATTATTTTTGAATAATGAAAACAATTTTTAATAGTTTTAGTTTACAATAACAACACTGATTCTTGGAGTGAAAGAGCATTCATACAGCCTCATAACTGCTTTTAATAAAGCAAAACAAAACATACACTTCTAAAAACATAAAAATATACACCTCACCAAACACCAATTAGGAAATTCTCATCCTGCTAGTGCCTAGATTTATACAATTTTGACAGCCAAACTACCATTACATCCCAGACAAAACATAACCAATAAATGTCAATCTAGCAGTCATCCCAGTCTTCATACACGACACAACATGTTTTTGGCAAAGGTCTCTAAACCCCATCTAATCACTCACTTTAATGTCAAGCCACATTTCAGACATACAAGCATGAGACATCAAAAAAATATAGCACTTTGATTTATCACAAGCTTCCTTTCAACATCAAAAGCACATCAATATGTGATGGGGTCTTGTGTACATTTGAGAAGATGCACAGTTAACACTGCAGAATGATAATAGAAAAATTAGGCATTAATCTCAGTATGAAATATATGTAATATTAAATATAACAGATAATGTTACACGTTTCTTTTTAAAGAATAATTCTTGATATCTGTTCTTTGTTCAGTTATGAATATATATTTTTTTACAGTTTAATAAAAATGACTAAATTATTTTAAGAGAATACTTTTATAAATCATCTCACAATATTTAGTTCTTATAATAATTAATGAATGCATTTTCTAATTAGCATCAGCCATTTCTTTTTAAAGTTCAGGAGACTTAGACATTTTCTTCTCTGAAGTTGGCAAAGTAACTAGGATTATAAAACTGTGAAAATTTATCTTGTACACTCTCTCAAATGTTCGGAAGACAGCTATTCTTTTTCAGGGGCACTGCATACTTCTCCATTCAGCCAGCCAAAGAGCAGTTTATATTGGCAAGAAGTGAGTCATATTACACAGCCACGCCATACACGCCAACCCTCTGAGTGTGTACCTAAAGAACGTATATAGCCGAACACTCACCACATGTACATACTTCACTCTGCACAAAACAAGGAACAAACTCTCCTTTCTTTCTCCAAGTCTCTTGCTCAACACACACACACACACACACACACACTAAAGTAGATAGCATCAGTCATGCTGTGCAGAGTGCCGTCTGGACATTGTCCATCTGGAGTGAAGAACTGCAGAAAGATGAAGTCTTATTTCCGTGGTTGCACGCACACACCCAACAGTGAAATGGTTTTTACTCGAATCAGAGCATTTCCGCAAGAGAGGTGTCAACCAGATTTATTTTAGTATCACTGAGATACTATTATCGTTTTTAATGATATTCTGAATTTGTTTTTATTTTTATATTTTATATTTTCTGTTTTCATTTGAATTTTACTTGAATTTACAAGTTAAGAATTTTGTTGTGTTTTTGTCCTTTTTTTAAAATTAGTTTTGCTTTTAAATATGCCTATAAACTAAATGAAAATTGTTACCTTGGCAACTAGCTAAAATAAATAAATAAATATTATATATATATATATATATATATATATATTTATTTATTTATTTATTTATTTATTTATATATATGGTGGTGGCTTTTTTTTTAAATGCTGTATAGAATTTTCTGTAAAGAGTTAAAAATAATTCATTCGGATTCATTAAACATTTTAAATAGACTGCGGTAATTAACATTTGTCAGAGTAAATTACATGTCATTTTTTTGAGATGTCTGATCAGAAACGTGGGAGAATCGTGATTTTATTTGAATTAAAAAAAAAAATCATGAATCTCAGTTTATCCAGAATGGTGCAGCTCTATAGCATCGTTATTCAGAGAAACAAGTATGTGAACTTAGCATGTTTTCTAAATATAACATATTATGGTATTTTTATGCTTTAGTACAGTCAAAAAAGCACCTTTAAAGTTTATTTGATTTCAAGTAACAAATGTTTTTTTATGGAGTTAGTTTTTGTCAACTACAATAACCCTGTTGTAGTCAAACACATTTTACACTCTAGAAAGTGAGAATGATACTTACAGTCGTTTGAGGGAGAAAAGTCCATAAAAAGCTCCTGGTTCAATATGTGTGATTATGTTGTTCTTTATGTCCCTGCGAAGAAAAACAGTTTTAGGCAGTGAACATTATCAAACACTTCCAAAAAAGGCCTTTGGTTAATTTCAAACATGAGCTAAACTGAGCCAACCCAACCCTATAATAACAGGTTATTCAAAACTCAGAGAACATGCCAGTGGGTATGACACTCAAACCTTTTGATGCTTGACGTGCCGTAGCCATCAAGCCATAAGTCAACGCGCACCCCTTAATAAATCACTCTCATTTAGCAGTGTAACGGTAACATGAGGATTGGAACCTCTTCAAAAGTAATAATTCAATCTGCAAAATAAATCCATTTAGGTAATTCAATAATATCCTGATGTACTGCGCTATATTATGCATCAATTATAGGAATTGACTGTAAACGACCACTGTACAATGGCTATAGCAGCAACTGACTGACGGCTAGTGCTTAAAAGGCTCATTAAGTGCCTTGAAACATCCAGCATTATTCAATGTGTTGACGTAATTTACACTGAAACAGGAAGACAATGGCGGGACATATCGAACAGCTCCTCCCCCTTTTTTTAAATATCGCTTTGATTCGATCACAGCTCGGCCAGAGCTGTTGTGCTCAAAGCCGCATTTGACAGCCAGTGTCTAAAAGATTCCCCTTTTAGATTAAATATGAAACTATTACTAAAGCAAAACAGTGGACAATCATGCTGAAGATGTTTTGTTTGAAAATTATGTCATTCATGTTTATATTTATATCTCTTCTACTCGTCAGTGCTGCTTCTAATGTAGTCTGTTCCGTTGCTCCTCCCAATCTGCTCCATCTCTTTAAAATATAGCTTTTTGTGTAGAATTCAAATGTATCCGATACCTTTTGTGGTTTGCACAGACTCGTGCATATGATCCGCACTGTGGTATTGTGTCTCTGGACCAGAGCAGACTGTGTGCACGCTGTGGTGGTTTGCGTGAAACTACATGCGCCCCAATGGAAAGCATATTTACACCGTCTGAATCGTTCTCTATCCCCTATATAGTGCACTAGGTGTCATTCACCATAGAAAATAGTAATTGTGTGAACAAATGAACGATTTCAACATCAGCTTCAGCGTCTATTAATAGTATAGGGGGCGGGACGCTTCAGATTCTTGAGAGCATTTGATTGGACAGAAAATCTGATGAGGTGGTGAAGTGCAGAGTGATGTCAAAGTCATTTATCTATATTGGCAGAAGTGAGAAACTAAGTTTTGAACACTTATATCTTCTAAATGAGAATTCTGTCATTGTTTGAGCATGCATATTCATACTAAACCTCCATTTTGATTTCATGGGGACTTTAAACTAGTGCCATCAGCAGCACCACTGACCGAACATTAAATGAGTAAGCGTGCAACAATTCCAGAATCAGACAAAGGGCGGGTAAGTTCAAAGTCTACCGTCACTGATACCCAGAGCCCACACCTGCGCTAGTCAGCCAGCAATGCTCAAAACATCATCACAGAGTTCCTGCGTCAAAGGCGGACTAACCATGCGAGCCTCTTTGATGTCGTGCCATTTGTGGTTTGAGAGTGGAATAGAGGAGCACACAACACACAATACGGCAAGAGAGAGAAGGTAAACTAAGGTCATATCAATGAGTATAGGATTTCTGGAAGATCATCATTATTTAAAAATGTATCACGATTTCCACCAACATATTAAGGGCATTTTCACACCTGAAAGTCCGCACCAAGGTCCGAACCAAAGTTCACATTTTGATACATTTTATACTTTCAGAAAGTTTTGGTTTGGTTTCACACTGCTATTATGCGAGCGCACTAAAGAACTTTACGTGACATATTTGCGTCCTGTCATCATCATCTATGTGGGCTGCATCTTGACATTGATTGGTTTGTAAATGGACGTGCGTCTGACGTCAGAATGTTGTCAATTCGGCGGGTAACTTTGACAACATGAATGAACAGACGCATAGCCTATCGTTGCAACTGTATTGTTATTTTTTCGTCGTGCGAACATTTTATCGTCGCCGGCAGGAAAGGAGGAGAAGACTGCAAGCAATCATGCGATTATTATTATTGTGTCATCAGACCATACTTCAATTAAAAACCTCGTCTCCTCCTCTCCCCATGTGCTACCACGGCTCATTTTTCCTGCCACCTTCTGTTTTTTCGGCTATGCGGGAACCACTGGAACTTCCTGTAAAAGGTCTGAAAGTCCGAACCATACAGAAATGCTTTCACACAAGAAACGAACCAAACCTTTGTTCAGTTTGATCCGGACCGAGACTACATCTTTTCGTCGGACCAAATTTCATCTGTTTGGTCCGGACCGTGGTCCGGGGGAGGTTTCACACCTGTAATTTTGATTCGGACCAAACAAGGTAGGTGTGAAAGGGCCCTAAGCAGCACAATGGTTTTCAACATTGATAACAGAGGTGGGGGAAAATCAATTTACATCTTTACAATCTTCAAAAAATTATTTTTCAAATGTTTGTTAATAACGGGATGCTGTCAGAACAAAGGCAGTCAAATGTGAGAACAGTGAAGCACCTGGACAGTTTTGTGGACAGGAAACATTATGAAGATTTCCTGACAACAATAGTTCATATATCAATATAATGACAAAAAGAATATGGCCTTAAATAATATATAGCTAACGGCATGCGTCAAGCTTTTCTTGTGATCTTGCTACCCATTTGTACAGGTACTTTTTACACACGTTCAACATTGGCAATACCTGACTAAATCACTAAATATTGAGAATGCATTAGCACATATGTTTTTCTAACTCAAAACACCCTGATTTCACCTAGCATGTAAACATATTAAACTGCATTTTTCGGCTCATTGAAGTGCACATGTGATGGGAAAAGCTCCTTACTGTGAGATTTAAGCCCTGATATCATTCTAAACCAGTAAGCTGTTATTTTCTGATCAACAGAATCTCTAAGACATGCCATTCTTGATTAAGAAATATTTCTGAAACGTTTTAGAAGAAAAGTTTAGTGTCAAGCAAACGTTGAATAGCACATGGAAAAGCTTTTTTCTTTCTGTGAGAGAACACTTATGCAGAGGAGAGCTGGCGGAGCTGTAGGTCACAGTGGGCAGTTCTCTGGAGTGGAAAGGCAAACACGCGTTCCAGTGGCACTGCTCATAACCTTTGCACAAGTGTCGGGGGAGTGAGAGGGGAAAAGGGGGAAAATGGAATGCTTTTCAGCAATTTCTCAGGACACATTAGGACAGGCCTTTTAGAAAAGAAACACATTTGACATTTTCAAAATGTCTGTCTAGTCAAATTTTAACAAATATGCTGGCTCATCGCCATTGCCTGAAACAATATTTTGGTATTAAAGAAATAAATCATCAGAATAAATCAAGCATCATAAAATTAAGTTAATGCAAGTCTTCGTAAGTCATATGATAGCTCTGTGTGGAGGAAAAGACCGAAATTTTAGTTATTCACTAACAATCTTCGGTGAGCTGTTAAAGTGACAGTTCACCTAAAAATGTTAATTCTGTCAATTTACTCAATGATATTTTTAAATGAAACCTGAGAAGTTTCTGTACCTCCACTGAAAGTCCACAGAACAAAGTTTAAACTTTCTTGACACACCAGAACCTTCGAGGTTCGTTCTAGCATGTGACAAACATTTGAGCTTTCCTTTTTATAATATTTGATGTGTATTAATCATAAAAAGTCAAATGATAAAGTCAAATAAACCCCTGATTCATCCGTTCATCATATAAAAGCAGTCGTAACTCCTCTCAAGACTTTTATCAGTTCAGACTCTCAAGACTTGGATTTAGGGTTGGGCGATATGGAAAAAATATATTTAAAAAAATCAGGAAAAATCATGATTCTATCATGATTTCTCCATGTTGGTTTTACTATTTTGCAAGTGACTGAGCAGTACAGCTATTTCCCCATTTTAAAAAATGTAGCCTTACAAGGTAACAAAATATAAAAGAAAATAGAATGACAGACCATTTAGGCTTTAAAATGTATGCAAATAATAAACTTTCATGATATCGCACACCCCTAATTGGATTAAATCACTCGATTCATATGGACTCGTTTTCCAGCTCCTTTATGAAAGTTTTTTTGAAGCATCAGAGTATTGGGTGAATAGATTTTTAATGGATGGACAGAAACATTAAAAACGCTGTATTCTGCTGCCAGGCCAGTTGTAGGTGATGTCACTTTTTAAATAAACACTACATGCTTATAGACTGAACACATAATACGCATTCACATGTCGTCACCTTTTCACAAATTCTCGTTTTTGTGGTTTACATGGAGACATGACAATATCGTTTTCAAAAATGTGCACTTTGAATCCCGTTTTCAAAAGTTTGCATTTTCAGACCACCAAAATGCCATTGTCGTGTAAATGAACGGCCAAAAATGCATAAAAAGTATTGAGTTTTTAGTTGAAAACGGTGTTGAGTAAACGGCCCCTGGGTCAGTTCGTCAAACGCAAGTACCGGATCATTCCAATTCACAAACAAATCATTCAGGTTTTGTGAACTTAACTGATTCACAGAAAAGACCTGAATCATTTCAGTTTGTTCTTCAAACAAAGTTTCTATGTGACTTCAAAAGACTTGGAATATAGTGCACCAGATGTATGGATAATTTTATGATGCTTTTTTGTAATTCTGCAGCTTGATAGCCCCATTCACTTTCAGTAGCTGAAATTCAGGTTTGAAACATGGAATTTTAATTTTTAGGTGAACTATACCTTTACCGGCAACATTGTGACAATGAGGTGAAAAAAAAAAACAGCAATTCAGTCTTCAAAAGTGCACACACACACACACACTCCAACACAGAGACAGAGTCACAGTGCAGAGAATAATGCGTGAATCAGACTGCTGACATCTCTGGCTTTAGCTCGATTTATTAGAATGACAAAAGCAGAGCTCTCCTCTGGGCGGAAGGGATAGGAGCGAGAGAGAAGTGTGAAAACAAAGCCAGAGAGGGCACACAGGGAGCAGCACTGGAAGGTAACTGTGCCAAAAAGCCCAGACGCAGAAACCCGCCGTGCCGTCAAGAGAGCCGAAGATGAATTCCTCAGGCTTTCAAAGCACGCAAAGATCAAAGATGTTTACACTTCCAACGTGTTATAAAGACAAGGGTTTAGCTAGTTATACCCTAAACTCTATAATTTTCTCAACATTAAAAGAGTGAAGAATTCCCTCACATTATAAACAGAACGGTGCACAGATTCACTCATGAATCAAGATGAAGCTTTGCAACTGGCTGAAACGGTCCATTTGGAAGCTCTCAATTCCTTACACATTTCTCAAGATGACAAGGTTTACTGGCTGCTGGAACGCAAGGTTCCACCACAATCACAACTGTAACAAACATCAATTTCTTTTGCATTCAAGCTAAACACAAGCCGAAAGTCCATCTGTTTCTTTGTTGGCTGAGATGATTCCCAGATCTTACTCCGGGGTGAACGAGCACTGGAAACTAGATGAAGGCGAAGCTACAAGACCTCTTCATTTGGTCATAAACCTTCTGTATGAAACATGTTTTAGAGTGTAGATAGTGGGGAAAAAATGATGGTAGGCTCATTTAATATGAAGAGTAAAGAGATGTAGGCTATTCATGAACTATGAAAAAATTATAGTGAAATGTGTAAAATTACACATATTTCCATTTTGGATACATGTAGAAATAAAAATAAATTGTTTTTACATTTAAAAATATCTAAGTTAAATATAGAAGAAATAAGAATTTATAATGGAGTTACTTTACTAGATATACTTTATTTAAACTTACCGTTGAAAAATGTGGGGTTAGTATGATTTATCTTTTGGAAAGGCAAGGATGCACTTAACTAATCACAAAAGACAGAAATCTTTTTAACATTAAAAATATAAATTACCATTTCAAATAAATGCTGTTCTTTTGAACTTTATATTCAAAGAATCCTGAAATAGCATCACGGTTGAAATCAGCAGCACAACCGTTTTCAACATTGATAATTAGAAGATGTTTCTTGAGCAGCAAATCAGGACCATGTGACACTGAAGACTGGAGAAACGATGTACAGCTGTGTCATCGTCACAGCAATAAATTACATTTTCAAATTGAAAATTACAAATAACCATGAAATAACTTTAATATTAACAAGAATAAGGACATGGTAAATACACACTCAAGCCAATGATGACTGTGTAATTCTGGCCCTAAATGAAGCACAAAACTAAACTACTACTTCTGTGTTTCCAGATTCAAACCTTTAAAGACTTAAATGAGCAAGAACAAATAAATCAATATTTTCTTAAAAAAAAAAAAAAAAAAAAAAAAAAAAAAAAAAAAAGTGTCAATTCTTTTATTCAGCAGTTCTTTGAAAGAAACCGGTTATGTGATAGGCCTACGCAGTGAACATGTCTGCTGGTCATTGAAAATCTGGGTCATGTATAGTCAAGCAAGGGAAAGTGCACACATAAACAGCAACACTAAATACGGCATTTCAATGTACAGGCTGGCTCTAAATTTAGCTGTGAGCTCCAGCATTTGACCAGCACTGCTACAGTGAGTGACATTGAATGCCTAACAGAAGTACAGAGCAGTAAACTGATGCCAAGACCAGACAATTGTGCTCCCTGAAGGCAACAGCTATAAGTAACTTTCACTTGACCATCCCCCTCATGACCTCCTCGAGGTCTCCAACCAGCCTCATGATCCTTCACCGGTACCTCAACATCAACAGAAAAACCAGGGGTTCCTTTCTGCTTGTCAACATCAGAATAAGAACCTATCAGCTTTGCACTTTACCCAAAAGAACTGCTGGTCTCGAACAAGGAACTGTTAATGTACACATCAAATAAACATTTCAGAACAACTCAGAATGCCTAAAAGACTAAATTGATCCCATTATAAACACATTCCCATTAAATCAACATTGGAGACAAAGCAGCTCCAGCCACTTTACTATTTGTATTTATTTACAAAGATAATGTAACATTTACAGCAAGCATGTAGGAATGCGCGGTATACCGGTACTGCAAAAATACCGGTATATATTATATTTAAAACGGTACAATATCATAATTTTGTTCAATTCGGTATTTGATGCGCTGCTGTTTCGAAGTTCACCGCTAGGCGGCAGTGCGCTATCTAAACTGACGCGGGTCATGCCAAACCGGCAAACGGTGACAGAGGAACACGATGGATCAAACCGGATCAAACGAAGCTCATTCGAATTTCTACACGCCCGAAATTAATAAATAGAGAGAGCAGTATGAGTGAAATAAGGCATTACTTTGCCTACAAAAGTCATGAGAAAAGTAAAGAAACAGATCTCAATGCACCACTCGGCAAACGCAGAGGCAACACATCAAATCTGCCTAAGCACTTGACTCGTCAGTTGCTCATCCTGACTTCTTCAAAGAGTTCAGAGATCGACAGGTTAGTCCATCATTCAACTGATTTAATTTAGACTTTTATTGAACAGCGCACATACGTAAGAGCTTATCAATTATATGATACGGTAAACACGAAAGCTCAAATCTCCTTGCATGACACGCTAGAACCAATTCAGTTTAGGTCTCATCATTATTATACTTTCAAACAAAATTAATTGAATTTGAATGAATACAGAATAAAAATTTGAATAATATTAACTTTAGTATTAGTGATAGTAAAATGAATGGCATATTAGTGCCGCTGTGGCGACCAAAGCGCAGAGAGAGAGAGAGAGAGAGAGAGAGAGAGAGAGTAATATGAATATTACTAATGTTACAATTAAGCTACATTTGTCAACATTCATTAGGTAACCTGACCTAACAGTATTATAGCATTTATTCATCTATATCAATCAGTAATTAAATGACCTAAAAAATAAAATATACTAATACATGTTTAGCATGTTAACATTACTTTATGCAATGCATTAAACTAATATGAACCCAAACAGTAACCAAACCAAGATGAATAAATGCAATAAATGTTGATAATTCTCTGTTGATGCATGACAGCTATGGTTTACATGTCATTTCATTATTCTATTATTATTAGCCTATATGTGAATCTATTATTATAGATATTAACCTATTTTAATTGTATAATTTCAGGGGTATTTTTTTTTCTAAATCAAAATTTAACCTACTGTATGTTCCCTGACTGATTTTTTTTTTTTTTAAATGTACATTTTGATACCTTTTTTTTTGCACATTTGGTAGTGGAGAGTTTCAAGCAGTGTTTTTTTTAAGTATCACTTAAATTGAGACTTTTTTTTTTAACCTGTGGTATCGATTTATTATCGATACCGAGGTATTAATTTCTGGTATCGTACCGAAGCCAAAACTGTGGTATCGAGCCATCCCTACAAGCATGTGATATGTGATGTCTTATGTTGGGCAGCTTTTTTTACATTAAAGTACCTTTTAGTTTACATTAAATGCTTTTTAGTACTGTCAGAAATTCAAATTACACACAATGTACTTAAGTTGTAGCGTGGCCACTAGGAGTGTAATGGTTCTTAAAAATAAAAATCTAACTATACCATTCTCCACCCACGGTTCAACACGCACTTGCACCGCAGTTCATCTCAAATCTGACGAAGCATTTATTACATGGTTTGTTGAAAATAACGAGTAAAACAGACAGAGTTTGGGTAATGGATATTTTTGTCGATGGATACGCATTCTGGCTTCCCCTAAACTTTGTTCAATGCGAGTGCCGTATGCTTTATGACCACTCATTTACGCTGTCATCATCGTGTTGATAGCGCAAGCACAGGTGAGACATGAACAGCACATTATCTGTGTTTAAACTAAACTTATTTAAGCCTTGCCAATTTAAACATTCAAAGAAGACGTGAAAGAGAACTGAAAAGATTTGTGTGCACTCATCTGAAACACGCACACGGAAAACCGCGTCTCAGGTAAAGACAACGCATGTGTATCAGTGTATTGGATCCGTGCAAGATTTTATGCAATGTTATTTTACATTTGATTACTTTTTTCAAACATTTCTTTGTATCTTTGCTCTATTGTATTTATTTGTGCTGTTGCTTGTAGTTTGATTGTTTTTATTTTCATTTAACAGTAGTCCTTTTTTCCCTGAGCAGCACATACCGAACTGTACCGAAACAGTGACCCTAAAACCACGATAAAAAAACTAAACGCGAGTAACTTGAACCAGTGCACCCCTAGTGGCCACCATAATTGTAATGTTTTTGTTTGGGCGTCAGTTTAAATTAACTGTCACAAGCTATTAAAGGGATAGTTCAAGCAAATATGAAAATTCTGTCATTAATTACACAAATGAAGGAGAAACGGAGGGACAGAAAGCTCTCAGATTTCAAAGATTTTAATTTGTTTTCCAAAAGATGAACGAAAGTATTACGTGTTTGGAACGACATGATGGTGAGTAATTAATGACAGAATTTTTGGATGAACTAACCCTTTATAGTGTATATGCCTATTAAACAAACTAAAATTAACTACAATTAATATAACAAATAAAGATAATTTTGAACTTACAGTCGTTCCAGTGATGACAAACCAATGAAAGAGCCATTCAGAAGTTCCTGGATTTTGTTGTTACTCAAAATCCTGCGGAGAAAACAAAAGGGGTTGATATTTAATATTTGATATTTAAAAAACAGTTGACCACAGATAAATAATACATTGTATTGAACATGAATTGTAAAACTAGATCTGTAGATATTTGCTTGTAAGTTCATGAGCAAATTTTTATTTTTCATCAATTGCATACTCAAAACCTTGAACTCAATAGACAAAGTACCTCAGAAAACAACATTTTGCATTGCATAATATTGCATTAATTATACATGGGTTTTTTTCTAAGCAAATGCTTTCTTATTAAAGTGGCCTAGCAAATACAAGGACAGGCAGCTGAGAATACAAGAGACGTTCTAAGCACTTAATCATCAGAAACAAGCTTCTAACAGCTGAAGATACAGAAAGATATGGAAAGTTACCATAGCAACCAAATGGAATGGTAATGTAACAGTTAAAGGTCTGAACTGGTAACCAAAAGTTTAAACCCAAAGGACATACACTTTTGTGACCTAATGAAAAAGTCTGCTAAACATACATACAATACATACACTGACTGAACCAATGAATCATATTTGATCACTTCTGAATCAGTCTAACAGAAAAGATCTAAAAAAATAAAAATCTGATGTCTCCTTGCTTACATTTTCAGAGCTTTCATGGCTGCTGAGGCACATACCAGAAAATTTGTTTAGCTGTAAACTGGTGCAGTACTAAACACAGCTTACAAGTGATATACAAGAAAGAAAACAGTTGCAATGGATAAAGAATGAATTGCATTTAACTTGGTTTTATTTCGAAACATGAAATTACTGCAAAATTAAACAAAAGTCTCTAACTTTAGAAGTAGGTTTCTCAAATGAAAACCAGCTATTTTACATAAAATACACTGCTGAATCATGTTTGTTTTTGCTTTCCGGAGCCAAAACATCTTCTCCATTTTGAGTCTTTCAGCAATAAACAATGATGTACATTCCAGAGGAAGCACCACAACCGTTTGTGGTTGGCTGTTTTAGGGACAGTTGGACCGGATGCGTTTGCTCAGGCTCACAACCCCTTATCCACAGGGCCCGGCCAGACTGTTATTATTATGGGGTGCTGAGGGGTGACTATTACAAGCTTGGCCTACTGAGACAGCCTACATATTTTTCTGGCTTTGAGAACACAAACAGTTCCTATCCTCTCCTCCCTTTAAGAGCTTGTGGATTTTCAAACTCCAGATGTGCAGAGCATTGCGGAAGAGATGTATCAAACAGGATCCAGCAGGGTCCTCATTGGTAAACCCGCACCTGCAGAACTTAACGGAACACCCAACCCGTTATCCGACAGCAGCACGAATTTAATTCCATACCCGAGCCAATAGACAAAGACAGCGACCTGACCCACACCCGCAGTAAATCTAGACTACATCAGGTAAACAAAAATTAAATACATTTTTTCCCCATGTAACAAGCAATTAAACCAACATTGTACATTCCGAGTTGATGCATTTAAGAAAAATAGTCACGCAAGAAAAAAAGATGAGTGTGCAAAACTTTTGCCTACATCATGTGACAATCTGCCCATACAGGCTATTTTGAACAAATGTGCATAAATCACACTACAGACTTAGATGTCTCTATACATTTAAAGAAGGTAACACTTTATTTTACAGTGTCCTTGTTATATACGTTACATGTACTTACCATAGTAATTACAGCAAATGCATAAATTACATGTAACTAACCCTAAACCAAATCCTAATCCTACCCTAACCCAATAGTAAGTACATGTACAGGTCCTTCTCAAAAAATTAGCATATTGTGATAAAGTTAATTATTTTCCATAATGTAATGATAAAAATTAAACTTTCATATATTTTAGATTCATTGCACACCAACTGAAATATTTCAGGTCTTTAATTGTTTTAATACTGATGATTTTGGCATACAGCTAATTTTTCCTAAAAAAAATAGCATATTTCATCCAACCAATAAAATAAGTGTTTTTAATACAAAAAAAGTCAACCTTCAAATAATTATGTTCAGTTATGCACTCAATACTTGGTCGGGAATCCTTTTGCAGAAATGACTGCTTCAATGCGGCGTGGCATGGAGGCAATCAGCCTGTGGCACTGCTGAGGTGTTATGGAGGCCCAGGATGCTTCGATAGCGGCCTTAAGCTCATCCAGAGTGTTGGGTCTTGCGTCTCTCAACTTTCTCTTCACAATATCCCACAGATTCTCTATGGGGTTCAGGTCAGTACATTTCAGGTCAGTTGGCAGGCCAATGAGCACAGTAATACCATGGTCAGTAAACCATTTACCAGTGGTTTTGGCACTGTGAGCAGGTGCCAGGTCGTGCTGAAAAATGAAATCAGATGGAAGCATGAAGTTCTCCAAAATCTCCTGATAGCTAGCTGCATTGACCCTGCCCTTGATAAAACACAGTGCACCAACACCAGCAGCTGACATGGCACCCCAGACCATCACTGACTGTGGGTACTTGACACTGGACTTCAGGCATTTTCTTCTCCCCAGTCTTCCTCCAGACTCTGGCACCTTGATTTCCGAAGGACATGCAAAATTTGCTTTCATCCGAAAAAAGTACTTTGGACCACTGAGCAATAGTCCAGTGCTGCTTCTCTGTAGCCCAGGTCAGGCGCTTCTGCCGCTGTTTCTTGTTCAAAAGTGGCTTGACCTGGGGAATGCGGCACCCGTAGCCCATTTCCTGCACACGCCTGTGCACGGTGGCTCTGGATGTTTCTACTCCAGACTCAGTCCACTGCTTCCGCAGGTCCCCCAAGATCGGGAATCGGTCCTTCTCCACAATCTTCCTCAGGGTCCGGTCACCTCTTCTCGTTGTGCAGCGTTTTTTGCCACACTTTTTCCTTCCCACAGACTTCCCACTGAGGTGCCTTGATACAGCACTCTGGGAACAGCCTATTTGTGCAGAAATTTCTTTCTGTGTCTTACCCTCTTGCTTGAGGGTGTCAATGATGGCCTTCTGGACAGCAGTCAGGTCGGCAGTCTTACCCATGATTGCGGTTTTGAGTAATGAAACTCAATTTTTTTTTGAGTTTTTAAAAGCCTCAGGAATATTTTGCAGGTGTTTAGAGTTAGTTAGTTTATTCAGATGATTAGGTTAATAGCTCGTTTAGAGAACCTTTTCATGATATGCTAATTTTTTGAGATAGGAATTTGGGGTTTTCATGAGCTGTATGCCAAAATCATCAGTATTAAAACAATAAAAGACCTAAAATATTTCAGTTGGTGTGCAATGAATCTAAAATATATGAAAGTTTAATTTATCATTACATTATGGAAAATAATGAACTTTATCACAATATGCTAATTTTTTGAGAAGGACCTGTAGTTGCTTAATATTACTCAGTACTTAAATATATAATTACACTGTAACAATGACACCTTAAAATGAAATGTAACCTTAAAGAATATATAGCAAAATATGAGCCTTTACAGTCATATAATATTGGAAATATTTTAGTGGATTCACTCTGCATTTAAAGTCGCCCTTTTTTACATTTCTAGTCTTGTTAGTTAATATACAGAAAACGATTTGTTTGTTGTGGTAATCTTTAATCAAAATCTGAACATTTGCTTCCACTCTGGAATGGCGATCCTGCTCTGATGACGTCAGTTTGACAGCTTGGGTTAAATATCCTTTACCCGCTCCCCTCCAACCGTCAGTCTGCTATGAGCGAGAGATGGAGAGGAGGTGCGCTAAAGTAAAACCCCGCCCTCTATTCAATACTCCGTTTCACTTGGAAATGCGTCACAACACTGGAGAAAAGTAGGTTGCAACTTCTGGTTCACGGGGACTTTAAATGCGCTTGTCTCATCTGTAACTAGCAGCATGAAAGAAAACTTTTATTCAAATTATATATTATACAGAAAGCAAAGAGTGCTCCCTTAATGACTAAAGCGACCAATCACTTCAGTTGCAGTGCGCAAACGCTGTGTTTGATGCTGCAAATCGCATTGTAGTTAGAAACCTTTGACGGTCTTCAGACTACAGAGCGTCAACACAATCGGTGGGTACCGAATGGAGTCAAAATAGTCTTGGCTACTGGACCTGCAATCCACCCGTGCCTATTGATTCGCAACCCACACCCCAAAATGACCTCGTAGATATTATTCCACACATTACATCAAATACTGCTCAGTGTGCTCTGATTGGCCAGCTGACCCACTGTGTTGTAAGGGGAGTTACATTTCCAACACACGATTGAGGTGTTTGGCCAAGCATTATCGCGAGTCAACTTCCAAGGCTTTAAGCAATTGTAAACCGTTAATGATGTCATCGGTATCACTTTGATCCTGAGTCGGATTCTGAAATCGTAGATGATCAAGTCGATCGATCTGAAGCAACTTTGCAAGAATGACTTGAGCAGACCGTTTCATGACTTGAGCAGACTGTTTCACAGTGGTAAGTAGGGGTGAAACAATACCCTCATGTCACGATTCGATAAATATCACAGTACGATATTATTGCGTTACTCCAAGACATATGGTAAAACGTTAACAAAAAAATGCTAAATTTGGTATTACATTGGGGTTGGAAATGAATAGGCCTGGAGCTGATAACCCAAAGCACAGGACGATGGTGACACCAGAATAAAAATATTCATGATTCTGAAGCTGAAAATACAGAATTATTTTAGACGAATATGCTTGCACTCTGTCACGGACTAGATATATTTAAAATAATGTGGGCCACTTTTTACTGGTAACATAATACATTTGGCATTATCAGGACTCACAAATATTCCCCCATTGCATTATTATACATTATATATAGTAGTTTAACGTAGTACTGACATTAAAACTCTGTAAACTTGAGGTTTTTCTCAGAGTAATTTTCATTTTGGGTGAACTACACAATACAGATACATAGTTGCATTTTTGTATTGCGATTTATTGTGACAAGATATATTGTTACACCCCTAGTGGTACTCTTTGTAAACAGCTGGCGTTGTCCTCTGTAAAATGCGCTGTGCACAAGCAAACTTTTGGGTTGTACTGCAACAGCTTTATAAATAAATCTTAACCTCCGATTCCCAAGTTCATCTGTTTTCGGAAGGCCAAACAAAGAAGTTTGGCTTTTGCATCTGAACACAGACGTTTGAGGAAGCAATATCCGGTAATATATTGAGGTGTTTTAGGCAGGTCTGGATCAGTGTTCTCTGTTAGATAGAATGAATCCTTTTGTGGGAGACTGTGAGCTTTGTAACATTGCATATTGTATGCACAAACAGATAACCCACATTACACATTAAAGGAAAAGATTAAAACGCATCATATGACACCTTTAAAAAGTTGACAAACTTAATTTTTATAAATAAATCTTTTTATATATAGTTTTTTTTGAGTGTTGATTGGAAATTAAGTTTTATTCAATTAAAATGTAGTTTCAGTTTTCAGCTAAAGTAATTATTGAATATCCTGTTTCACTTATAAATGAGTCACAACACAGAAATAAATGCACATACATAGCCTTGAGGTTTTAAGCAACAGAATAAAATGTTGATAAAACTATAGAAAGAGTTTAATCATCATGAACATTAATTGTAACTGTAGTCTTATATATTACGTATGATATCTAATGATATCTCTCAGATTAACTTCTCGTCTGCCTGCAATTATAGTTGTGTTTGTTTACATTTTCATTCTGTGCAACTTTAATTGTACATCTCAAAGCTGTCAAGAGAAGAGGGACAAGACAATGCCTGAAAACATTCTGAAGTTTGTAGGGATAAACATGCACACACTGCCTTGTGACTCTGATACGTCAAGATTAATTTGAGAGCGATACTGATATTCATGAGCACAGCGATCTCCCAGCTGGGAGCGATTCTCCTCCCACATGATTACAATAAGAGCCCAGGAGAATTACTGACACACAACTCTTGTAGGCCCAAGTACAAGTTTAACAGCATCTACAAGGTTTGGTTTTACTCAGCACTGATTTTATTTTACTTGCAAAATGACAACACAGAGTCAACACAAAGAACAAGCTGGTTTCTGAAAGTAACTGCACATTGTGTTTAATAACTAAAACATTAATTTAATAAAACCAAGAATAATGCAAGTCCACTTATCTTCCTGTGTTGCTTTTCTGTACATTCAGGGCAGGACAATATACACTACTGTTCAAAAGTTTAAGGCCATTGAGATGTTTTTGTTTTTTTTAGCAAGGTCGCATTAAAATGATCAAAGTAGCCCGTGCACGTGCCGAACGCGTCTTTTCACGCTCATAGCCAAAGGAGTTTACTTTGAAAGGCATGGGGTCTTTATTACAGGTACAAAAGTGATTTCCTCTTTGTATTTTGTTGTTTGATTAATATTAAATGACAGGATTATTAGGCTGCTGTCACTTTAAGAGCAAATGCACAATTCAATATAATGGTACGCATCTATTTTCTTTCTTAAATGTTTACATTCAAGTTAGACATAAGCGACTGTTTACGAGGATACTTGTCATTGCCAAGACAAGCCTTTTGACAATTATGCGTGAATGTGTCCGTTCAAGCACAAATAGACGCAGAAGAGACTGAAACAGTGTTCGTGTGCAGTCTGCGCGGCTGTGTGTGCAACACACAACAGCACGCGAGTTCCGAATTGAGTTCTCTTTTGGGTCTTGCGCTCGAATGGTTTAAAATAGCTAGAATGTTAAAACTGAAAGAACCTAAAACACGTGCAAAATGATAAACTTTCGCTCGATGATGGTTAAACTTTGCAATTAATCTGAGAATCATGCACCTTTCGAACAGTGGTGCCTGGTCTGTACGGATCACGTATCAACTAAGATCCCTATACTTGACGTCGCACATCCTGTGATGTGACTATCGCGGATGCGCACATCGAGATATCGTTTAAGCATCGAGATCATGCAGCCCTAAAATGAAGAATGATATATTCCTTTATATGCACCAACATAATAAACAGTAAGGGTGCTCCGATTGATAGGTCGCTGATCATAATCGGCCGATAATTCCTTTGGGATGTGTGATCGGCGCTCTCCAAAAAGGCCGATCAGATGACGCAAAACTTGCGAGACAATTTTTTACGCCCTGGTAAAAATGGCTTCACCGGTCTGGCAATTCTACAAGGTGTGTGAAAAAGACAATTCCTTAGCAATCTGCAATGTGCGTACCATGCCGTGGCCGCTGGTCAAACTGTGCAGCCTCTCTCTGCCCAGCCCGTAAATAAATCCATCGATCCGCAAACTTTGTTTGAGTTCTTAGATGGTCTAGTGGTAGATCTTTTGCCAAGCGTGTCAGAGGTTACGGGTTCTAATCCGAACTCATATAGTTTTTTCTCTGTCATCAAAACTGAATATGTTCATCAGTGGTTACAGTCTATATCAAGCAGGGACACATTTGTGTGCATTTTATTTTGTGATTTCACCGGAATGAAGAGAGTCCGCAACGACGACAGATTGAAGCGCGCGTCCGAGTGAAGACTGCACGAGCCACAGAGAACCTGAATCCATGCAACTGATAGACGCGGCAACGAGCGCTCAGCTTGAGTAAAAAACAACAACATTTTAGCGCTAGATCTCTTATTGAATAGCGAACTAAATTAATGCTCTGCTAGTTAACTGGACACGTTTTATTTATTTGTATTAGGTTCATCCGTGCCTCAATGTTTCAAAATGTGGCGGGGGACAATATTGATCCTGAGAAAAAGTGGTAGGACACGACTTCACTGGAAACAAATCAATCTAACCATAGACCAGTAGTGGTGGCTTTCTTAATCTATTTAAAATAATTTTGCAAGGGTTCTTGCTAGAGCCCGACCGATATGGATTTTTGGGGGCCGATGCCGATACCGATATTAGGGAGTAAAAAAAGCCCGCTACCGATATATCGGCCGATATTATTTATGTGTATATTATAATACAGTAGCAATATTATTTATGTGTATTATAGTACAGTATACCAGTCAAAAGTTTGGACACTTTCCTATTGGTGTGTACAAACTTTTGATGGGTACTTTACACAGTAGCTATAAACAGAATAAATATATTTTATAAACACGTTTTGCAATGATCACTCAAATGTGGTGATCAAACACTTGTGTGACACATATGTAATGGAGGCAGGGGGAATGATAGAATGAGAATTATACAGTTGAGCTGTAACCAAACTAGTTTGCATTGCATGTTATATTATATTATAAATACTGTTGCATAATCTTCACTAACGACTTTGTCTATTAATTTAGTCATAACTTGTATCAATAAATATATAAAAAGTGTCACTGACAAAACCTTATTATCTTCTATTTTTACTCTTAATTCCTCTAATCTCTACCAGTGGAGGAAGAACTCAGATCTTTTTACTAAAGTAAAATTAATAATATCATAATGAAAACCTTTTTAATTACATATGTACAGTACTTTTATACTATTTTAAATAATTAGTAAGCAAAATGTACTAAACGTGAAACTAGGCTACTCTTAATGCAAAATGGCCCTATATAAAGTGTTATAATTATATACATTTTTGGAATATTGCTTGATGTTGTAACGTAGCGTTATCAGGCAGTATGAGCTTTAACACTGTGTCTACACCGGACGCGGCCGTTACTGCTCGCGTCGCAACAGCTGTTTACCCTAGACAAAGCAGAATCAGTTTACTGTCGGAGATCGCTCGCGCCACGCATTTTAATCAATGTTTCATCAACCAATTGCCTTAATAAATAAGAAGTAAATATAGCAGACAATATAATAAGGACTTCTCAGCTGTGCGCTTGCAATAGTCACAAGCTCACACAATACGTGACAGAGGCTTGTAGAAGAGAAATCAATTCTGTGAATTACACTGCGCAAATCACAAGTAGGCTACTACCCACCGGATGAAGAAGGGTTGGCTCTCAGTCTCCACAGGCTACATAAAATATTCATTTTATTTTATTTTATTTTTCGTGTTCGCATTTATGAGGAAAAAACAATGTTACAGACTCGACAGTTCAGCACTACGGACGTGAGCGCTCTGAAAGTGGCACTAAAATATGCTTTGAAACTTTCACATAGACATCAAACAGAAAGCACAAAACCTTTCGTTTCAAAGTGAATTTCGTTTTGTATTAATTGTATCTTAATTTTAATCAATGTTTCATCAACCAATTGCCTGGATTTAATATATAAGAAGTAGATAGCAGACGATAGACAATCTCGACACGGAGGCGCCTGTGGGTGAACTGGAGCTCGTCTCATGAACCGAAACTCAGCGTATAGACCTGAGAATTGAAATATATCTATATTGAAATGTCTACTTTTAAACAGAACAATTCAAAACGAAAGACAGACCGACTCATGTAATCGTATGAAATGTGTATTTCTCTCTGGCACGCCCGTGTTCACTGAAGATCGCGAGTCAGCATCGTCAACTTCATCTTTGGCTGACACTGACTGAAAACACTTGTTTGTTAATAAACAATTAAAATGTCTCCTTGCTATATTTTAGGGCTGCAACTAACGATTATTTTGATAATCGATTAATCGGGCGGTTATTTTTTCGATTAATCGATTAATCGGATAAAGTTTTTTTATTTTATTAGATTTTTTGTTTATTATAATTAAATAAAACCTTAAATCAGGGTATTCATGTGTAAAAGTGTACTTTAAAAAGTGCAAAAGCCACACATTGAGTTTTACTAATATAATCTTTATTTTTGACATTTTAAACCTTAATATATTAATAATTTAAATATAGAAAGACTGAAAACAAACGTGTGATTGTAGTAGAGCCGCAGTAGATCGCGTTTGAAAAACAATTAAAACTTAATAGTAGACAAATGCTATAAAAAGAGAACGGAATGGAGGTACGCAGCAAGCTAACAGGCTTGATTAAAAAGACAGGAAAAATTATGCATTAGTGCACAAGCATTCGCTGAAAACCACTGACTACAGTTACTAAAAAAAAAAATCTTTTACTGCTGCTGTTATTAACTGCCTTTATATTTAGTGCTTCACTTTGTAAACACCGTTTTAATTTAACCTATTTCTGCGGTAGCGCTATTTTAATCCATCACTTATGTTGCGAGCGAACTGATTGCGCAACCTGATGCTCGAGACAAAATAGATCTAGTGTGACTGTTCCGAAGTTAGTAAACAAAGCTGTTTACACAGTAGCATTGTTTTCTCAGATCAGATAGCTATCGGATCGTGAAAAGACCAGGTGTAAAAGCCCTTCTAAACGCGCTCAAACCACTTCAGGAGGAGATCTGAGACTCATTCCATACGAAACTGGAAAAGTGTAAATGCATCTAGCCTAGTTGTTGAAACCACATATGTACATTTTACTCCTCCCAAAAATGCTAAAAAAAATAAACATGTGAGAGTGTGTTATAGGCAATGTAATGTTATAGCCGGATATGACGACGCTACTGCAACACGCATTACCGCAGATGAGCGATCTATTCATCAAGCCAACGAGCAAACTATCGCAAATCAAAGTGAAAGTAAGTCGTAGACGCTTAACGCACAATCATCACCATTAAAAGTAAAGAAACGAAATTATCTTACCAGTGCTGTTGCCGCTCTCTCTTATTGCGGTGTTTGATTTTGATTTTAACTGCTAATCAATAAAATGCAGCTGATATCTGTTGCTTTCGGTGACGTGAACTCCATTAAATCTGCATATAGCGCGGGAATTGAAGAGCGAAAAACATTTATGTGACCAGGTGTAAATGGAATCGTTTTGATAAATCAGAGCTATCCGATCTGAGAAAACGCATGAAGTGGCCAGGTGTAAACAGCCCCGGCTTGGGGTGCACACTTTTTTTCTGCCGTCGATTGATCTGTAGGTACTCACTGCCATTTCGCGATCAACTGTGTTGTCATGAAAGTGACGTCATCAGTAAACGCTCCCCGTGACGTAAGCAGACCAACTAATCGATAATGACATTCGTTGACAACGATTTTCATAATCGATTATTATCGATTAGTTGTTGCAGCCCTACTATATTTGTTGTATTCATAATCATTACTTTTGCCAGTTCTTGTGACAGCTTTTAGGTGCTTTATTGGCAGTGCCACCCTTACATGAATCACCGCACCCGCATTTTTTTAAATATTCATTTATCGGCCATTATAAATGCCGATACCGATAGTTAGGAAAATGCCTAAAATCGGCCGATAATATCGGCCCGCCGATATATCGGTCGGGCTCTAGTTCTTGCAAAAAAATAATAATTTACCAAAAAAAAAAGTGATGCTTAAGTAGTAAGCTTTGGGAGAGAAATGAACCTAATAATCTCTATTCCCCCTCTCTCTTTCTCTACCTCACTCTCCATCTCTCTTCCTCTCTAAATGCCCACAAAATCTGACTCAGCATCCCAGAAAAAAGCAAAGTAGTAGGTAGATACAGATATGGAAGTTGTTAGTTATTTGTATTTTTTGTTGCTGTGCACTTTACTTCCTGTGGTCCTTTAAGTGTATTAGAAAAACTAATGTCTGACTGACTCAAAACAATATTTTGGCTATAGCTTTTTTTTGTTGCAGTTTTTAGTTCAAAGTAGTCTAAAGCTAAATGTAAAGACTCAGATGTTCTGTCTTTTATTTATTTTATATTCTACAGGAAAGTTGTATTTGTCAAGCCCTAAGCTGTTCCCAATATCCAAGCACAGGCTGCTAAGTTAATATGCTGGACATGTTGCTTGCAAATAAATACACAGGTGTCAATTCATGATACGTTGTTTTCTCTTAAATGTACATTGTTGTTAAATATAGTTTAATAAATAATGCTACATGATAAATAGAAGGCTTCAAATTAGTGCTGCACGATTAATCATATCGCAATCGCGATGTCAAGCCTATGCGATTATATGACGCAAAATGCTGCGATTTTATGTAAAATAAACAAATTAGGGCTGTTAACGCAGCATCTGTTATTTGTTGTCATCCTTTGGCTAGTTACATGATCCCGCTCTTATTCGTGCGAATGCTTTAAAGTTCAAACCATTAATGCGCGACAAGTCAAAAGAGAGCGCGCAACCTGTGAATGTCCGACTGTGACTCACAGAACAGAAAGACGCGCGCCCATGCGCATGCACAGGGGGAATAGTTATCTTTCCGCTTGAACGAACAATAACACACACAATTATGCCAAAATGTCGTTTGTCGAGTATCTTCATAACATAAGAGCAGGCTTATGATGGACGTAAAGAGTTGTGAGAGAATGAGGCGCGTGTGAGATCCGCGTCTCTACAACGGCTGCTCTTAAAGGGCCAGCAGCCAAAGCTTTCTGTCAGTAAAGTTAATCAAAGAACAAAGAAAATTACTCAATGCTCTTGACTAAAGAACTTGTGTAGCTTTAATAAGGATTAGTCTATATATAATTTATAATTTATGCAGTGCAGACTGTTTGATAACTTACATTTCTGTATATGTCCTACATGACAGGAAGGGCACAGGTAAATAATACTTTTTTATGGGTTTATGTGAGTATTATTAAGTTCACTTAAATTAAAAGCTGTTATATTTTTTGAAGCCTAATAAATGTTTTTGAAAAAATTATAGCTTTCAATTGTGGAATCACTGTAATGGTGGATGGCTATAATTAATGTTTTAAATGGGGGTGGATTCATTTTTATCCAGACCTCAATGGCTTATTGATCATTATAGATGTTATCAATTATTTAGTAGTTGTTGCTAGTTTGAGTTGAGAAATACACATTTCAGAATTATCACTAATCTGTGTGTGCATTTTGCTTTAGAATCAAGCAAGTTGACTCCAAGTTGAAAACATTTGTTTATTAAATCGCAATCGCAATATTGACCTCAATAATGACATTTTCCCCAAACCGTGCAGCCCTACTTCAAATAGACCCTGTAATCGGTATCGGGTGATTCAGCTTCCAGTAATCGGGGATCGGCCCCAAAAATCCTGATCAGAGCACCCCTAATAAACAGCAATTTTTACTAACGCATTTAATCGCATGAAAGAATCCAAAAGAGGGACCATATGGACACCTTAACGACAAAATTACAATATCAACAATGTTTTACAAAGTATCCACTGAACTTTACATAGCCAGCAAAATCATTGTAAATATTTGAATTTACAGTACATTATCGACCAATAAGATATGCCTGGTGGGTAAGAATGAAGTATAGACCAGTTGTCCAGGGTCACATCAAGTGATTGGGGTGATGACCACTCGTCTGGGACTTGCATTGGTTCTAACAATTAGCATTTAAATGAGCGTCTGGCTAGGCACCCACAGGTCTGCTAATGCTGGAGACAGATGGTGAAGATACAACCTTATCTTGATTTTCTGAGGTTCTACAGGACCAAATAACACCACTGGAAAGCAAAGAGAGCTGCAGAACACGCTTGCACAATTTACATTTACTCTAAATAAAAGTTATTTTTTTCTGCAAGACCACATCTTCCTAAAATGAAAAACCTGAACTACATTAAAAGCCAGTTTAATATGGAAATATGCTCTGCAGTACGGCAAAAATGGGTGCACCAATAGGCTAAAATCAACTTTAAACAGCAGACAGACAAATTATTTCTCAGTCTCATGAGACGCAAAAAATTACATTAAAGGTGAAGTGTATAATTAGTGAGCAATCAGAATATGAATGGCTTATTGTTGAGACTGCATATTAAGCAGGGACAGGATAAAGTAATTAAACATCAACATTATGTAATAGTTTTATTTCTTTGTTACTTGACTTGTGGATGAATCACTCATGCAACCAACTGATATTTTCTTGAGTTGAAAACATTAAAAAGTCCAACTTAATCAAAAGCCTGTCTTTTCTGAAACCTATCTCACACTGCCTTGCTACAGTCACCAGGTGTGCTTTGGGGAGGACAGTTCAGTCCAGGTGTAGCTTTCAGCACTTGCCTAAGAGAAACAATCTCTGTGACTGGGCTCACATAAAAAAGACAGCTGCACAAACATGATCTACTTACAACAGAAATTGCTATAAACCAATCCCAAGCACTAAGACACAATGTCAACGTTGGGCAGAAATTTAGTAACTTTCCTAAAGCCATTCGCAGGATATTTAAAAAGCAGCATTGCATAAATAACTCTGAAAAGTACAAGTCGCAATGAAACAGAAGTAGTAACAGAACCTCTCTTTCATATTGTGACGCAAATCCAACAACAAATTATCGAACAAGAAAATAACGAATGGCGGAACTTGGTTTTATGCATCGGCTGTTGATTGGATTGTAAGATGTGGGCGTAGCATTCAAAAACGCAGGCAGATGAATGAAAGTTTGCAAGGATGGGGGCTAAATGATTGACTAAATGTAAGCAGACTAAATGACTGAAGACCACCTGCATCACAGAGAGAAGTTTGTTGTTTCAGTGGATATTTTGATTTTTTGAATTATGAGGTCACATACATGTATGCATTGCACACAATAAGATCTATAACATGCATTTAGAAAACGGATGAATGAGGGTGAATTTTCTCTACATAACGACTTCATCAGGATTAAAACCAACTGACCCACCACCAGTAAAAGAATGTGAGCAATCAAAAAGCTTAATTTCACAAGGTTGTAATGGGGAGCGTTTTTTTCACCCCTTTAAAGGGGTGGTGTAAAAAACCTGCTGACCCCACATATGTGTGTGAGGTAAAGGATTTCCTACACCAGGTTGAGGAAAGTAATTGATTTTCAGGGTTAGAGAAGGTCAAAAAAGGTAGGATTCCATGAATAACTACGGTTGACCCCTTCATGTGAAGAAAACATCATGTGAAGTGACAAGACTGCTGGATTTGCGAACCATAAACACTCTCAACCTACATGTAAATAGCCATTCATGTGCCAAACCAAGTATTTGAGACCCCATGAATGAAGTTTATGTTTGGCTATTGTAATGCTGAGACTTCATGTACAAGATCTGAGAACTTGACACTTCTGAATTTCAAGCACCAATCTCATTCAACGGGATAAGCTCACAAAGCTTCACCAACGTAATGAGAAAGTGTTAAAATATCAATCTAGGGTTCCTAAATCAAATGTCCACTTTACATTACTGATGCACCAAAATTTGGGCAACTACAAATATTATTATGAAATATTATGTATCAATATTTATTTCATGGACACAATGTGATCAAGTTTCAGGTAAACATGTCAGCTGTGTGGAAGCATGTCACCGTGACCAAAAATATTGCAAGAGTAGCAATATTTAAAATTTATTTGATGAAATTTGAGACCAAAGAACTTTACTATGACTAGTTTAATTCACCACCGTGCAGCATAAAGAGTTCAACCACCCAATTTCCCAAATTTATTTTTGGTTTTCAGCTAAAAAAAAAACTTTGGTTTCAGTAAAAGAAAATTTCATTTCAGTGCATAAAGTAGTGAAATAAGTGTTTTTACACAACTAAATCAAGGTTTCAACAGTATGTACTAACAGTGCGTTTATTTCCCCTCACCGGAGCAAAGTCTTTGTTTTTACATGTGTTCTTCCTCTCTTTACAAACTCAGCACAGCCACATGAAGAAAGACGAATGCACCATTCAGGCTTTCAGACATGCTTGATATCCATCTCTGAAAGACACAGTCACGTGGGCTGCTTTTCGTTTAAACTCTAATAAGGCTGCACCGCCAGCCACAGAAAGAGCACAGGGGAGACCACAGAACACACTTCATTCTGAAGATCCTAAAAAACATTCAGTCTAAACGTTTGACTGGTAGAGTGCATAACATGTAATGTTACCAAATATTTTTAGCTTTAAAGCAACCCAAAAAAAGTTTAATTCTGTCATTCACTCACCCTTATGTTGTTCCAAACCCATAAGACTTTTTTCTAATTAAGAGGTTTCTGTCCCTTCACTGAATGTCCACACAACCAAAAATTAAATGATCCAAAAAGGTTGTAAAGGCGTCGTAAAATGAATCCAAATGAAAAGAGAGGCTTTGTGAAGAGATATGATTGCTTTATATGATTCACAAATTTAATTTAGGCTTTAATTTACATGTAAACAATGATTGACACACACAAATAGAGCATCACATGGTAAACATGGAAGCTCATGTATGCATCATGCACTAGATAGAACAATCCTTATTGGTTCTCGTGCATGGTTCAAGCGCAAAGTGCTGAAACCCTATTGTAATAGTTCGCCTAGAATTTCCAAGGATCAGCATTCTCCCCTAAAAGTGCTCGGGCAGACCAAACCGTACGTCGTAGAGACATGAAACTTTGAGGGATGGTAATACCACCCCGTCTACAAGGCACACCCCAATCAGCCTGATGGTGGCGCTACAGCGATCAAAAGTACGTAAAGGCTCATAACTCCTAAATTGTTCGTCGCAGGCTCAAGTCTCCTATATCGTTGGAAATTTGTGGGTATTTTGGATTTTTCAAAAAAACCTACTTTTGCAAACTAGTCCTAGGTTTTTCTGCCAAATCTGAACCAAACCAGTGAAGAAAGATTCTGCTCTTCGGACTGTAGATTGGAGTCTGCAATAGGTGATTTGGGAAATGCTAACTTTAGCCTGCTAACATTGGAAGCATATGATCCCACCCACCCTGCAAAATGCCATCCAAAGCCACGCCTCCTCCAAAACACATGAACACGCACAAAACAGAAACAAGACGACCAGAAACAAAGATATTGTATTACACCATGTGTCATTCACCGCTCTGTCTGCTAGGGGTGGTAAAAAAAATCGATTATCGATTAATCGCGAGTATGTTATGGACGAGTATGAATCGATTATTAAATTTTAAAAAAATCGATTTTTTATTATTTAAAAAAAAAAAAATGTTTTGCATTATTATTATTATTGCCGCATTGCTGGATCTAGAGAGAAGCCGCCGCCGCCGTCGAGGAAGCGACAAGCCAGCTTAGGACAGCGCCTGAAGAAGCCGGCCGTCTTCGCCACCTTCAGCCATCCGTGCGAGCTACGCTATCCGGCGACGAATCTTTTCTTGCAAAACTTACTGTCTAAAAGAGCAGCGAGCGTCTTTTTCAAGATGCCTTGCACTTCCTGCGGCTCGTGCAGAGCCCCGCGCAGCGACGGAGACCGCCATGTGATCTGCGCTCTCTGCCTGGTCCAGGAAAACGCAGCTCTTGCCCTCAGGGGGTTTGTGAGCTCAGCGACGCTGTTCCGATATCGACCCTGCGGGCTCGGCTCGAAGTATTCAACCCTCGAGCCTCGCTCTCGCCTTCTCCGCCTCCCCTCACAGACGCGCAGCTGCCTCTCACGAGCCGCACTGCCGTCGTTTTCTGATGCAAACGCTCCCCGGAATGACTCTCTCGAGCGTCTATCTCTCCTTCTCCGCCCCCCCCCCCTCCCGCCCGCGCTGCCGCCGCCTCAGGGGACGAGGCGCTTGATATGGATGAGGACGCGCAGCTAACAGCTGTTCTAACCGCATATAATGCAAAACATTTTTTGCATTATAAACTTTTTCTTTACCTTGACATGTTTCGACTGCAACCTGCAGTCTTCCTCCACCTGAACAACACCTTGTCTTTCTAGAAGAAAATTGTCCAATTTCTACAGTATGTTGGTTCTGATCTACTTCCTAAAGGAAATAAGCCTTTCATTTATTTGTTATTGTTTAGTTCAACTTGATCAGTCACAATACAATGGGATGTATTCATTTCTGTGTTCTACAGAACATAAGCTACATACAAATAATTCTGAAGTTATAACTATTGTTGTTACTCAATAAAAAGAGTTAAGCAATTCAGCAGCTGACTTTTTTAATACTGCAATCACTTTGTAGTGTATTTTCGTTTAATGTTGTGAAATGGAAAAATAATAATCGCTAATCGAGAATCGTTAATAATCTAAAATCGACTGTAATCGAATCGGGACTTCAATAATCGTAATCGAATCGAGAAATCAGACAGATTAACCACCCCTACAGTGTATGTGAACGTGTTGATGACGTATGATGTCTGCGTGAACAGGCTGCACAGTGGTATGCTAACACACGTTGACTGATAGGAAACACATGCTATCATTTCATTCGGACCAAATGCAATGATTGAACGCACATTTTATGATCCTACGCCTTCCACAAAATACATATTTAAACCGATTAACATGGTAATTGCTATCAGGATATGAAGAGACTTTCAACCAGCATAAAAAAAAAAAAATCACCTACTGCACCTATAAGTAACAACAGCAAAAGGTCACACCAGTTCACGAATATCAAAGTAGGCATGCAAAACGAAAATTGCACAAGCTTGTACAATTTAGGTAACCCAAAATTAAGTAAAATATACCATTTCCATTTTATAAGTGTTCCCTGCTAATAAGTTATGTCCTGTTGTTATGATGACCACCCTTTTATGACTGTATTCACTATGTATTTGTTTTAATCATAGTTCAATAAAGAAAATCATAGTTGAATTGGCTAGTAGTGTGTACTTTGAAAGATTTTTTTAGTAATTTTATAGTAAAAAATATTTTGTAAAATATTTATTTTATATAAAAGAAAAAATATTAATAAAGTATATTTGCTTTATTGTGATTTACTGTAAATTTAAACTTCCATAACTTTTAGTGCTTTCACTTCAGTAATAATCTGCTGAATGTTTTCTTTAAAACAAGACCAAACGTAGGTCTATATTCCAAAGCATTCTTGAATTACAACCATTTAATTTTGTATACATGTCCATTATCAAAAAAGGGGGGGGGGGCAGTTAAGGGGTTAATCAAAAAAAATAGTTTTAATCATTCTTAAGTAAAATTATTCGACTTTTGAGAAATGTAAAAAAAGGTAATAAGCTAATTTAGTATCAAATGATAAGTTGATGAAATATTTAATAACTATATGCATTTAAGTCGCTCAGTTTGATCTGTATGACTTTTGAAAACTCACTTAAAAACTGTTTCGTTTATCAAAAGGTTCTCAGAAGGACCAGAAGTCATGAGGTCAAATGGCAAGAATGACCCTCGTGATGTGCTTAAGAGCATTTTTTTAGATAAATGACAATGTTAATTCTGTGAGGTAAATGAGTATTAACTTACAGTGAGACTGTTCTGTTGGGAAATGATTCAGTAGAAGGCACCTGATGGAGCTCCATGTTACTGCAGAGCACTTTTCTGTCCAGTGTGGCCCCAGACGAAGAGCTTTTCCCTCCTGCACCTTTGAAGCGTTCATCATATGATTTACATTCAGTCGATCCTGCAGAGCTCGAGCTTCTGAGAAGAACAAAAGCCAGGAAAAAGACACAAGTAGCGCCCACCGACATCACTCCTGCCTTCGTTGATATTCACACGGCAAGAAGAGGGTCAGATTAGCATATAAATAGCCCCAGAAAGCCTTTCGTTGCTGTTGTTTATATCTAAACACGATCTCTGCGATGAATATTCGTCAAAAGCCATCGAGCAGAGACGCTGGTCAGCACTCCTTTAAGTCATGGTCGAAATATTGACTCGACACAACATTAGATGGGACGATTTATCATGGTTTTTGCTCTCCACATTAAGCAGCCCGAAAGGCAGCGGTCGAATATCCTTCTTTGTTTTCCATAAGCATCATTGTACAACTCAACAAACCTTCTCCAGCCGGTTGTACGCAAGTTTCCACTGTTTTACACGAAGCATTTTCTTTGTTTCCAGTCAAAGTGGAGATCTCGCTCCTGCGCTAAAGGAGACAGCTGCAACCATCCCGAGATAACAGTCTCACAAACTCAAGGAAATGTTCACATAAACTTTTTCTCTGTGCTCATCTCACTGCACATTTTAACTCCAACAGAAAGAGAAACAGTTTCTAGACGGTAGTTATTCGAGGATTATCTAAAACAGGTCATTAAACGCTACATGTCCGCGTGCCGAACAATAAAACCATTCTTGAGAAACTAATGCGTAAAGTTGGTTTTCACTTTGCTACTGTTTCCCATAAGCTTGAATGCTGCTACCGACCACGACGGTAAAAACGCTTTGTGAGAGATACAAGCGGGATGTGTAACCCAGGGTCCCAGAGTGTGCTGCTTGCAGTCGGTGAGACGGTAAAAGCGTGAATGTGTCCAGCGCTGTTCAGTTCATAGCCGAGTGTGTTGCTGTTCTCTGAGCCTCGGGCTCCATGTTCCATTTCCTCCCCTGACGTCATCATAGGTTTGGTCTGAACTCCAGTCAACACCGATCCTTCTAATTAAACCCACTGTTGTTATTGCCCAAATTTTAAAGAATATTGCCTTTAATTTAAAATATATTATTTTCTTTTATATCGAATCTTCAGTAGGCATATAGCCTACGTTTATAGAATATATCCTCAATGTCTCTCTTTTTTTATCCATGAAGTTTTTTTCATTTTTGATTGAAGTAATCTGACTCAAATCTCGGTCACCGTGATTTTGTCACATGTTCCCGGATCGACATATTTTGTTGATCCTGGAACAATATTCCTTTCCGAAAAAAATCCTAACACTACTCATAACTTATCCCTAAAATTAGAGGGATATCATGTGTGAATAATAACTGATGTAGAAGCACCTAACCCGGGATGTAAGCCTAAATTAACATTATAGCCTAATGTAAAATTGTCACTTAGATCTGATTGGTTGATTGGAACTTTGTTGTAGGATCAACAAAAATGTTGATAGAGGAACATGTTGTAGGCTACTTGGTGAAATCACATTCACCCCAAAGGTATTTGTTTAAATATAAAAATGTGTCAGATTTCTGAAGCAGTAGGCTATGAGATATTTTCTTTTTGGTAATTGATGAGGTTTAGTTTGCTCTCCTGCTGTCAATGTTGTCCATTTATTTATTTAACTTAGCTAAAACTCTCATGGGTAAAACAGCTCTGTCCTCGACACATTTTTAGGAGGTTATTGAAGAGTTATGTAAATACCCTGTAAATAGTCATCTGATGGTAGTATATGCACTTTGTTAAATTCTGAAAATAAATAAAAAATCTTGAGAATTCTTGCCCTCCTTGGTTTTATCAGTGTTAACCCCTCTCGTTGTTTTTTAAATTTTATAATTTAGATTTTTATTACTATAAATTTAGTCATTACTTTTCCAGGCCTGCAAATTGCACTTAAAATTTAAAAATTGCACTTAAAATTCTCCATATACATTATTATAAATTTTAACCTAAAATTTATGTCTGAATATATATATATATATATATATATATATATATATATATATATATATATATATATGTGTGTGTGTGTGAATATGTATATATTTCACATATATATATATATATATATATATATATATATATATATATGAGTGACCCACTTCTGCAGTTAATAAAAAAGCACATCCATTTCCTTGAAAGTTATGGCTTTCCATTACAAAACCACAAAACAAAATGCAACACAATAAAGGATCCTTGATCCATTGTGCTCATTTGTTTTTGTGTGGCCCTCACAAAAGGTTCTCTTTGCATTGCTGCACTACAAACAAGTTTGGACAGGTTGGCAGTAGTGTAAAAAAAAAAGAAAAGAAAAAAAGTTAGCCTAGATTGGTCCTCGTCCCAGCAGAACAACCTGAAGAGAACAATGTGCAGCGTTTGTGACTCTGAATCGCATGGAGATGTTTCGGCTTCCTATGGGAGCATAAATCTTTCTCATACATTGTAATTGTGATCAGGGACAATTTAGAAGCCGTGTGTAAAGAGGACTGCACCTCATGCTGGTCAACGGTCTCTGTCCTTGGGGCTATTCAGTTTACATTTCCATTTGTATTATTTACTTTTCAGTCTCTTACAAAACATGAGATAGCCTACGATAAACTCTTGCATTACAATTCGTTGAGCCTAAAAACAAATTATTAACGTTTCTATTCTACCCAACAGCAAAAACGTCACTAATTTAAATTAATCAAAAAATGTAAATAACGTGAAAAACTTCACTATATGCCTATTTTTTTAAAAAAAGTACCTTGTACGGTCTCGTGACGGAGGTGCGTGATGACGTAACGTGCAGGGCGTGCTGACGTTCACCGCTTACTTTTAGCTGTGAACGTGCTGCCAGACTGGATTGAATGTGTTTTTTATTCCGTTAAATAGCGCGATAACTTTGTCTACTGTCCTCTTCATCATTGTCTTAAAATGTCTGCACTAGATGTCACCGTATTTCCAAAAGACTTTGCGTGGGGTGCTGCGACTGCTGCTTATCAAATAGAAGGTACATTTGACAGTACACTAGTGTTCATTTACTGTAGTAAAAGTTGCGGTGGTTGTCGACTTTGTAATCTGATTTAACTCACTTGCAGATTCAGCATTTCAGGATGCATGTAATAGCAAACAATTTGCAATTATTTAGAATATAGAGTTGTTCAGTAATACAAGGTTTTTAACGTGGCATCATTATATTGTCATGTTTTTTTAACAAATACCATGGTAATTATATGGTCTTCTTCATTATAGTACCATGCAAATACCATGGCAAGGTGACACCTTTTTGTTGAAGGCAGATGTGGATAGTTATTTTGTAGCAGTCAAAGTTTGTTATTTGACAGAATGACAAAAGAAAATTTAAATGAGATTATATATATAATGGGTCTAAACTTTCCTTTCAATTCCTTAAATTATCTTGCAGGAGGCTGGAATATGGATGGTAGAGGCCCCAGCGTATGGGACACATTCTGTCACGTCAAAGGACGGGTGGTTGAAGACCATAATGGAGATGTAGCCTGTAACAGCTATCAGCTCTGGAAAGAGGACCTGAAATGTATCCAACAGCTTGGTCTCACCCATTACCGTCTGTCCATATCCTGGTCACGGCTCCTTCCCGATGGAACCACAAATCATGTCAATCCAAAAGGTGCTTATGGCAAAATGACCCTCTTTGTGAGGTTCATAAGAGTCAAATCAAAAAAGTAAATCCCTTGTTCTTTCTCTGTGCTAAACAGATTTACAAACACTGTAAATAATACTTTGAAAATAATAACTTCTCACTAAAAAACACAAAAAGTACAATTAGATATTTATCTACATAGCATAAATATTCACCTGTAGGAACAGGGAAATATGAAAAACGAGTAAAAATACTTTTATTGAAGTTCTAGCATTCTTAATCCTTGAACAAGTTTGAGTAAACAAAGCATCAACTTTTGTGTTTTCTTGGGATTTTATTTCAGCTTCAAATAATTGTTTACACATTTGTTTAAATATAAAGGAATATTGTAGTGTTAATTATAAATGCACTTTTTTAAAATTCAAGTGCCATCGTAATGTTTAATCAAAAACCTCTCAACAACATCTCATTTCTGATGATGTCACTCCCAGGAGATCATAGCAATTAACAACAACTGTCCAATCAATTTCTAATGGACAAAATCAAGTCCTGGCCTAATTTTGCCTTGCTTGTGAACCCGTTGCACTCGGATATACATTAGTCACATTAGTGAGGAAAATATATGTTTCATGCCGACTCTAAATTATTTAAACGATTGACACGGAAAATGTAAAAAAAGTTTAATTTTGGCCTACTTGATACCTAAATCATTATACTTCCTGAAGTTGCTTACCTGCGTTTTTGACCTTTTTTTCTGTAACCCTCAGGTGTGGCGTATTATAACCAAGTGATCGACGACTTGATTGCTTGTGATGTGACACCCATGATCACATTGTACCACATGGACTTACCTCAGGCCTTACAGGATCTTGGCGGATGGAACTCGGCAGATATTGCAGACATCTTTGAAAGTTATGCCAGGTTTTGCTTTAAGACCTTTGGGGACAGAGTGAAGCTCTGGATCACACTGAACGAGCCCTATGTTTGTGCCAAGCTGGGTCATGAGGATGGCACCTTTGCCCCTGGGATCAAAGATCCAGGAACATCAGTCTACTTGGCGGGACATAACATGCTGCGTGCCCACACCAAAGCCTGGCATACTTATAATGCTCATTTCAGGTCTTCACAAGAAGGGCAAGTGTCTCTTGCCCTGAACAGTGACTGGGCAGAGCCGTTGAACCCGGACTGTCCTAAAGATGCTGCAGCCACTGAGCGCTACAAGGACTTCACTCTGGGCTGGTTTGCCTGCCCTGTGTTTTGCACAGGAGATTACCCAGAGTCCATGAGATTCAGGATTGAGAATAGGAGCTTGGATCTGGGATACAATCAGGGCTCTCGGCTACCCCATTTCTCAAAGGAAGAGCCCACTCCTTTGGGCACAGTGGATTTCTTTGCGCTAAACTATTACACCTCTCGGAAAGTCAAAGATCTAAGTAGTGCTTGTAAGAACAACACCAAGCTCAGTTTTGTGGGGGATCAGGGGGCAGAGGGGGTTGTTGACCCGTCATGGCCCATATGTGGGGTTCACTGGTTGGCTGTTGTTCCTGATGGATTGCGGAAATTGCTGAAATATATAAAGGTACCTTCATTTATTTGTGCACAATTCTCTCTAACTTTCCTTTATTTTGAATTTACTTAGTATATGAATCACTGTAAAATAAATATACTCCTGTGTTATTAACAAAATCATTTACATTTGCTTGTTTTTTTAGGAAACATATACCAGTCTGCCCATCTATATCACTGAAAATGGCTTTTCGCAGATGGGGCCGGTTCAGATAGAAGATGCCGACCGCGCACAGTTCTATCAGGAGACACTGCAGGAAGTTGGCAAAGGTACTATCATATTAACACTGCGCAATGTACAATAAAATAGCTCAAGAGTACAAAGGTCATTTTATACAGTTAATTTTATACAGACTAGTAATGCCCTTGTGAAAAAGTGTGCTTCAATGCATAGTTGTATTGTTCTTAAACAAAAATAAACAGTTTTTCCTTAAAAAACTTACTTGCAGATCATTTAATTTTAATGAAATAAAAGGTTATTTAAGTGTACTTAAAAGAGAGTAAATTTCATGACTTTCTTAACACACTTAAAGGGACAATGTGTAGTTTTTTATGTATTTTATTATCTAAAATCAGTGCTCGAATTGAGGGGGGGCTGGGGGGATCCGGGACCCCCATAAGGTATTAGGGACCCCCCATAAGAAGTAAAAAATAGACTTAGGGGGGTCCCTCAGATATTTTTATTTTTGTAAAAATAATGATGGCAAATCTAATTAAATGCATGCAATGGATACGGTAAATTTCGTAAATTAATTATTTACAATAATTTATATTAAGTTTGTTGCCATGTCTCTTTAAAATGTAAACGCCCCGCCCATATCTAAAGAGCGCTGTGCGCATGACATCGGTGACAGGCCTGGCGCCGCTCTGTTGAAGCTAATTTTAGCTTTAAAAAATAGAGAATAAACGTCCACTTGCAGTCGGGAACTTCTTACTGACTTTTTTGAGGAGTAATTTTCTCTTTATATATATCTTTCTACTATATCTAAATCCACTCCATGTCGGGGCTTTTGTATTCATTGCATAAATTGGAAACATTTAGGCTTAAGTTAATAATTTTTCATTATAAATAGTCCTGGTTCTACGGGAGTGCTAGAGCATCTCTCGATGAAGATAAGTAACAGCTTTTTGGTAATTATAAAGGGAGCGCTGGTTGTGTGCTTTCTAGGCTTTCTAACGTTACTTAATATCTATTCAGAATTTGTATAAAACTTGTTTTTCATGCTGCTAGGACCAATGGCCACGTAAGTTACACGCTGCAAAATTTTGGGAATTACATCCGCATTTATGCGGGATTCATTCTTGAAATAGCAATGATTGACATTGATAGCCATAGCGTTATTTGTTCCTGAATAAAGCAGCCCTTTTCACTGAAATGCTTGTACAGCCACACACTGGACGTAACTAATGTAAAAATCGTATGTAGGCCTACTGAAACCGTTAAAAAATCACCACCAACACGCAGACTGACAGCCTGTTTTGTCACAATGTAGGGGCTATGTTTAATATCTAATAAACTAGTTTAATGCATATAGTCAAGTCTTTTGGAACAAACATTATTATCACAGACACTGACAATCATCCAGTTGTTTTAGGGTAAATACTACATTGGTAAATAAAGCTAGAATCATTCTGTTGGATGTACACTACTGTTCAAAAGTATCTTCTGCTCATCAAGCCTGCACTGATTTGATCCAAAATACAGTAAAAACAGCAAAATTATGAAATATTATTACAATTTAAAATAATAATACAATAAAATATAATTTATTTCTGTGATCAAAGCTGAATTTTCAGCATCATTACTCCAGTCTTCATCACATGACAGAAATCATTCTAATATTATGATTTGATGCTCAACAGACATTTATGATTATTATCAATGTTGAAAACTGTTGTGTACATTTTTTTGGTGACTTTGATGAATAGAAGGTTCAAAAGAACTACATTTATCTGAAATATAAACTTTTGTAGCATTATACAATACCATTCAAAAGCTTGCAGTTAGTAAGAATTTATAAAAAAAAATGTTGGGAAAGAAATACTTTTTATTCAGTTGTATTAAATTGATAAAAAAAATACAGTGAAGACATTTATAATGTAACAGAAGATTCGATTTCAAATAAATGCTGTTCTTTTGAACTTTCTATTGATCAAAGATTCCTGAAAAAAAAAATGTATGATAAAAAATGTTTCCACAGAAATATGAACTTCCAATGTTTCCAGCATTGATAATAATCATACATGTTTGTTGATCATCAAATCATATTAGAATGATTTCTGAAGGATCATGTGACACTGAAGACTGGAGTAATGATGCTGAAAATTCAGCTTTGATCACAGGAGTAAATTACATTTTACTATATATTCACATAGAAAACATTCACAATATTTCCCAATATTACTGGGTTTTTTTTTATCAAATCAATGCAGCTTTGAGCAGACGAGACTTCTTTTAAAAACATTTTAAAAATCGTATCGGTCTCAACTTCGGTATAACTTCAATAAAAAAATATTGAAACCAAAACATTTATTGTCTAGTGTGCAGGTAAAGAGGACCTCCACATGCTTTTGGTCTTCAAGTGCTTTATATGTAGTGCCCTGGTATATTTGCCATAGTCAAACTTTTGGGTCTGCTGCTTTGTCACCCTCTAAATCCAGTATTAAGTAATTTAAAAGAAGAAAAGTAGTTTATCTCTCTTTGTTATATAACATTGGACTGAAAATGTATGTATGTATGTATATATATATATATATATATATATATATATATATATATATACAGTGTGTATATATATATATATATATACAGTGTGTATATATATATATATATATATATATATTATTTTTTTATCAACAGTTTTTAATAAATATTCTATATTTATGCATATTATGGTCAAATATATTGTACATTTTGTATAAATTGTACATTGTGATACTAACCAATTCACCCCCCCCCCCCCTCCCCCCCAAAAAAAACATTTTATAGTGATTTTTTTTTTTTATGGTGGGGACCCCCCATAAGACTTCATTCAATTCGAGCACTGTCTAAAATCAATATTTGTATTCATATATATGTCCTCATGGTGTACAAATATTCTGACTTATCCTCGTAAACGAAGAATTTATTATCTTTATATACATGTGACGGGTAGGTCCACGGAGGCTTCTATGTCGTTCCGCCATCTTGAAAAACTATAATAGCAGAGAGGGTCAAAAAGTACTACGCCAACGCGTTTCCACAACAGGTTTTCGTTCAGAGCCAGTGTCACGTAACTGAAAGCAGCAGAAACGGAGGAGCAGAGCAGTGAGAGGCGCTTGTCACTGCCCCGGCAAGTCAGTCAGTAATTCATACTGTAACATTCGTTTGTTCATTGTGTCAAGTTGTAGTTTGTTTGAAATAACAAACCTGTTCACCCGAAGGAAAACTCGACGAAGTGCTATTAGAAGACATCCTGTCATAGCTTTTTGGTACATAACAGCTACCTTAGATGCAACACGCATTTGAAAAAGCAAGGCGCTGGAGAGCACAATTCGTTTGAATGTAAAATACAATTTCACCGCTAGATGGGAGAAATTCCTACACAATGTCCCTTTAAGTTCACTTTTTAAAGTGCACTTTGTAATAATGTCAAATGAAAAGTGTTACTGTAAAAGTGCTTCTTAAATAATTACTTTAATATAATTATACTTTAATATAATATAATCTTTTGTTGTCCTATAAAACAAAGAACACTTTTTTGATGTGTTGACTATAACATACTAAAGATGTGCAATGTACTAGATTATTATTTGAAGTGTAGTGTGTTATTCAATATTACATTAATTACATTTACATTATATTTATATTACATTTATATTTTAAACGGACTAAATTGCAACTTTATGTTTGTATTTAAACACAAGACATGCATTTCAACAGAAATTACATTAAAGTAAATTTTAGTTTACCATAAATGCTTGTCAGTACATGCGGCAAAACCATATTTTTAAAGACAATAGACGTAACTAGAAAAAAAGTTTGATGAGACAAACTTTAAGTTGGCTTGAGAAAGCCGGACCAGAGAGTTTGAAGAAGTTTAAAATAGTTTGAAGTTTGATAGATGGATTAGTTAGAAAGAAAGAATAGTTAGAAAGAAAACGATACGTTAGAAAGAAAAGAAAGATTAGTTAGATAGATAGAAAGATTGGTTTCAGTAAAAGAAAGATTAGTTTGAAAGATAGGTTAGTTAGAAAAAAAGAAAGATTAGTTAGAAAGAAAGATGGATTGGTCAGAAAGAAAAAGATGGATTAGTCAAAAAGAAAGAAGGATTAGTCAAAAAGAAAGAAGGATGGATTAGTTACAAAGAAAGATAGATCAATAAGAAAGAAAGAAAGAAAGATTAGTTAGAAAGAAAGAAATATGAGTTAGAAAGAAAGATAGACAGTAAGAAAGACAGAAAGAAAGAGATTAGTTGGAAAGAAAGAAAGAAAAAAGAAAGAAAGAAAGATTAGGTAGAAAGAAAGAAAGATTAGTCAGAAAGAAAGAAAGATGGATTAGTTAGAAAGAAAGAAAGATTAGTCAGAAAGAAAGAAAGATGGATCAGTTAGAAAGAAAGATAGATTAGTTAGAAAGAAAGATAGATTAGTTCGAAAGAAAGATAGATCAGTTAGAAAGAAAGATAGATTAGTTAGAAAAAAAGATAGATTAGTTAGAAAGAAAGATAGATCAGTAAGAAAGAAAGAAAGATAGATTAGTTAGAAAGAAAGATAGATTATTTAGAAAGAAAGATAGATCAGTAAGAAAGAAAGAAAGATTAGTTAAAAGAAAGATAGATCAGTAAGAAAGACAGAAAGAAAGAGATTAGTTGGAAAGAAAGAAAGAAAAAAGAAAGAAAGATTAGGTAGAAAGAAAGAAAGAAAGATTAGTCAGAAAGAAAGAAACATGTATTAGTTAGAAAGAAAGATAGATTAGCTACAAAGAAAGAAAGATAGATTAGTTAGAAAGAAAGAAAGATTAGTAAGAAAGAAAGATGGATTAGTTAGAAAGAAAGAAAATTAGTAAGAAAGAAAGATGGATTAGTTAGAAAGAAAGAAAGAAAGAAAGATGGATCAGTTAGAAAGAAAGATGGATAGATTAGTTAGAAAGAAAGATAGATTAGTTAGAAAGAAAGAAATATAGATAGATTAGTTAGAAAGAAAGATAGATTAGTTAGAAAGAAAGATAGATTAGTTAGAAAAAAAGATAGATTAGTTAGAAAAAAAGATAGATCAGTAAGAAAGAAAGAAAGATAGATTAGTTAGAAAGAAAGATAGATCAGTAAGAAAGATAGATTAGTCAGAAAGAAAAAAAGATCAGTATGAAAGAAAGAAAGAAAGAAAGATAGATTAGTTAGAAAGAAAGATAGATCAGTAAGAAAGAAAGATAGATTTGTCAGAAAGAAAGAAAGATCAGTAAGAAAGAAAGAAAGAAAGAAAGAAAGAAAGAAAGAAAGAAAGATAGATTAGTTAGAAAGAAGGATGGATGGATTAGTTAGAAAGATAGATCAGAAAGAAAGAACGAAAGATAGATTAGTTAGAAAGAAAGATAGATAGATCGGTAAGAAAGAAAGAAAGAAAGAGATTAGTTGGAAAGAAAGAAAGATAGATTAGTTAGAAAGAAAGAAAGATAGATTAGTTAGAAAGAAAGAAAGATTAGTTAGAAAGAAAGATAGATCAGTAAGAAAGAAAGAAAGAAAGATAGATTAGTTAGAAAGAAAGATAGATTATTTAGAAAGAAAGAAAGAAAGATTAGTTAGAACGAAAGAAAGAAAGATTAGTTAGAAAGAAAGATTAGTTAGAACGAAAGAAAGAAAGATAGATTAGTTAGAAAGAAAGAAAGAAAGAAAAAAAGAGATTAGTTAGAAAAAAAGAAAGAAAAAAGAAAGAAAGATTAGGTAGAAAGAAAGAAAGATTAGTGAGAAAGAAAGAAAGATGGATCAGTTAGAAAAAGAGATTAGTTAGAAAGAAAGAAAGATAGATTAGTTAGAAAGAAAGATTAGTAAGAAAGAAAGAAAGATGGATTAGTTAGAAAGGAAGAAAGATTAGAAAGAAAGAAAGAATATTAGTAAGAAAGAAAGAAAGATGGATCAGTTATAAAGAAAGAAAGATAGATAGATTAGTTAGAAAGAAAGATAGATTAGTCATAAAGAAAGATAGATTAGTTAGAAAGAAAGAAATATAGATAGATTAGTTAGAAAGAAAGATAGATTAGTTAGAAATAAAGATAGATTAGTTAGAAATAAAGATAGATAGATTAGTTAAAAATAAAGAAAGAAAGATTAGTTAGAAAGAAAGAAAGATAGATTAGTTAGAAAGAAAGATAGACAGATCAGTTAGAAAGAAAGAAAGAAAGAAAGAAAGAAAGAAAGAAAGAAAGAAAGAAAGAAAGATGGATTAGTCAGAAACCAAGAAGGATGGATTAGTTAGAAAAAAGAAAGAAAGATGAATCAGTCAGAAAGAAAGAAGGATGGATTAGTTAGAAAGAAAGATAGATCAGTAAGAAAGAAAGATAGATTAGTAAGAAAGAAAGAAAGAAAGATAAATTAAAAAGAAAGATAGATCAGAAAGAAAGATAGATCAGTAAAAGATAGATTAGTTAGAAAGAAAAAAGATAGACAGATTAGTTAGAAAGAAAGATAGATAAGTTGGAAAGAAAGATAGATAGAGAGATTAGTTAGAAAGAAAGATAGATAGATAAGTTAGTTAGAAAGAAAAAATGATAAATTAGTTAGAAAGAAAGAAATATGGATAGATTAGTTAGAATGAAAGAAAGAGATTAGTTAGAAAGAAAGAAATAAACAAAGGATAGATTAGTTAGTTAGAAAGATAGATTAGTCAGAAAGATAGATTAGTTAGAAAGAAAAAATATAGATAGATTAGTTTGAAAGAAAGAAAGATAGATTAGTTAGAAAGAAAGATAGATAGATAGATTAGTTAGTTAGAAAGAAAGATAGATTAGTTAGAAAGAAAGATAGATTAGTTAGAAAGAAAGATAGATTAGTTAGAAAGAAAGATAGATTAGTTAGAAAGAAAGAAAGAGATTAGTTAGAAAGAAAGAAAGATAGATTAGTTAGAATGAAAGAAAGAGATTAGTAAGAAAGAAATAAAGAAAGAAAGAAAGAAAGAAAAAAGGATAGATTAGTTAGTTAGAAAGAAAGATAGATTAGTCAGAAAGAAAGAAAGATAGATTAGTTAGAAAGAAAAAAGATTGATAGATTAGTTAGAAAGATAGATAGATTAGTTAGTTAGAAAGAAAGATAGATTAGTTAGAAAAAAGATAGATAGATTAGTTAGAAAGAAAGATAGATTAGTTAGAAAGAAAGATAGATAGATTAGTTAGTTAGAAAGAAAGATAGATTAGTTAGAAAAAAAGATAGATAGATTAGTTAGAAAGAAAGATAGATTAGTTAGAAAGAAAGAAAGATAGATTAGTTAGAAAGAAAGAAAAAAGATAGATTAGTTAGAAAGAAAGATAGATTAGTTAGAAAGAAAGAAAGATAGATTAGTTAGAAAGAAAGAAAGATTAGTTAGAAAGAAAGAAAGATAGATTAGTTAGAATGAAAGAAAGAGATTAGTTAGAAAGAAAGAAAGAAAGAAGGATAGATTAGTTAGTTAGAAAGAAAGATAGATTAGTCAGAAAGAAAGATAGATTAGTTAGAAAGAAAAAAGATATGTAGATTAGTTAGAAAGAAAGATAGATTAGTTAGAAAGAAAGAACGATAGATAAGTTAGTTAGAAAGAAAGAACAATAGATAAGTTAGTTAGAAAGAAAGAAATATGGATAGATTAGTTAGAATGAAAGAAAGATTAGTTAGAAAGAAAGAAAGAAAGATAGATTAGTTAGAAAGAAAAAAGATAGATAGATTAGTTAGAAAGAAAGAAAGAAAGATTAGTTAGAAAGAAAGAAATATGGATAGATTACTCAGAAAGAAAGATAGATTAGTTAGAAAGAAAGATAGATTAGTCAGAAAGAAAGAAAGATTAGTTAGAAAGAAAAAAGATAGATAGATTAGTTAGAAAGAAAGAAAGATAGATTAGTTAGAAAGAAAGAAAGAAAGATAGATAAGTTAGTTAGAAAGAAAAAATGATAGATTAGTTAGAAAGAAAGAAATATGGATAGATTAGTTAGAATGAAAGAGATTAGTTAGAAAGAAAGAAATAAACAAAGAAGGATAGATTAGTTAGTTAGAAAGAAAGATAGATTAGTCAGAAAGAAAGAAAGAAAGATAGATTAGTTAGAAAGAAAAAATATAGATAGATTAGTTAGAAAGAAAGAAAGATAGATTAGTTAGAAAGAAAGATAGATTAGTTAGAAAGAAAGATAGATTAGTTAGAAAGAAAGATAGATTAGTTAGAAAGAAAGAAAGAGATTAGTAAGAAAGAAAGATAGATTAGTTAGAATGAAAGAAAGAGATTAGTAAGAAAGAAAGAAAGAAAGAAAGAAAGAGAAAGAAAGAAAGAAAGAAAAAAGGATAGATTAGTTAGTTAGAAAGAAAGATAGATTAGTCAGAAAGAAAGAAAGATAGATTAGTTAGAAAGAAAAAAGATAGATAGATTAGTTAGAAAGATAGATAGATTAGTTAGTTAGAAAGAAAGATAGATTAGTTAGAAAAAAGATAGATAGATTAGTTAGAAAGATAGATTAGTTAGAAAGAAAGAAAGATAGATAGATTAGTTAGTTAGAAAGAAAGATAGATTAGTTAGAAAGAAAGATAGATTAGTTAGAAAAAAGATAAATAGATTAGTTAGAAAGAAAGATAGATTAGTTAGAAAGAAAGAAAGATAGATTAGTTAGAAAGAAAGAAAAAAGATAGATTAGTTAGAAAGAAAGATAGATTAGTAAGAAAGAAAGATAGATTAGTTAGAAAGAAAGAAAGAAAGAAAGATAGATTAGTTAGAAAGAAAGAAAGAAAGATTAGTTAGAAAGAAAGATAGATTAGTTAGAATGAAAGAAAGAGATTAGTTAGAAAGAAAGAAAGAAAGAAAGAAGGATAGATTAGTTAGTTAGAAAGAAAGATAGATTAGTCAGAAAGAAAGATAGATTAGTTAGAAAGAAAAAAGATATGTAGATTAGTTAGAAAGAAAGATAGATTAGTGAGAAAGAAAGAACGATAGATAAGTTAGTTAGAAAGAAAGAAATATGGATAGATTAGTTAGAATGAAAGAAAGAGATTAGTAAGAAAGAAAGAAAGAAAGAAAGAAAGAAAGAGAAAGAAAGAAAGTAAGAAAAAAGGATAGATAAGTTAGTTAGAAAGAAAGATAGATTAGTCAGAAAGAAAGAAAGATAGATTAGTTAGAAAGAAAAAAGATAGATAGATTAGTTAGAAAGAAAGATAGATAGATTAGTTAGAAAGAAAGAAAGATAGATTAGTTAGAAAGAAAGAAAGATAGATTAGTCAGAAAGAAAGAAAGATAGATTAGTTAGAAAGAAAAAAGATAGATAGATTAGTTAGAAAGATAGATTAGTTAGTTAGAAAAAAAGATAGATTAGTTAGAAAAAAGATGGATAGATTAGTTAGAAAGAAAAATAGATTAGTTAGAAAGAAAGATAGATAGATTAGTTAGTTAGAAAGAAAGATAGATTAGTTAGAAAAAAGATAGATAGATTAGTTAGAAAGAAAGAAAGATAGATTAGTTAGTTAGAAAGAAAGATAGATTAGTTAGAAAAAAGATAAATAGATTAGTTAGAAAGAAAGAAAGAAAGATAGATTAGTTAGTTAGAAAGAAAGAAAGATAGATTAGTCAGAAAGAAAGAAAGAAAGATAGATTAGTTAGAAAGAAAAAAGATAGATTAGTTATAAAGAAAGATAGATTAGTTAGAAAGAAAGAAAGAAAGAAAGAAAGATAGATAAGTTAGTTAGAAAGAAAAAATGATAGATTAGTTAGAAAGAAAGAAATATGGATAGATTAGTTAGAATGAAAGAAAAAGATTAGTTAGAAAGAAATGAAGAAAGGATAGATTAGTTAGTTAGAAAGAAAGATAGATTAGTCAGAAAGAAAGAAAGAAAGATCAGAATCAGAATCAGAAAGAGCTTTATTGCCAAGTGTGCTTGCACACACAAGGAATTTGTTTTTGGTACTGAGGCTTCCAGTGGACATATACAGATACAAATACAACAAGAAACATAATACTACAAATTATAAGAATAAAAAATAAAAATATAAATATATGAGAATAAAAGTATCACAGTTGGGTTTAGTCAGAATAGACATTTCCAGATTTACAGATTATGAACATATTTACAGTGTTTTGAATATTATAAATAAATAAATCTACATATAAGTATCACCTGAGTTGTAGGGTATTGCACTAAACAGTGGGAGTATTGCACTTAAAGGCGTATGCATTGGGAGATATGTTAACTGTTCAGGAGGGAAATGGCCTGTGGGAAGAAACTGTTCCTGTGCCGAGATGTTCTTGTGGCCAGTGATCTGAGTCGCCGTCTTGACGGTAACAGTTCAAACAGGAGGTGTCCAGGGTGAGTGGAGTCTGTGATGATTTTACCTGCTCTCTTCCTCACTCTGGAAGAGTACAGGTCCTGGAGGGTTGGCAGGGGGGCCCCAATGATCCTCTCCGCAGTCCGGACTGTCCGTTGTAGTCTCCTGATGTCTGATTTGGTAGCTGAACCAAACCAGACAGTGATGGAAGTGCATAAGACAGACTCAATGACGGCTGAGTAGAACTGAATCAGTAGCTCCTGTGGCAAGTTGAACTTCCTCAGCTGGCGAAGGAAGTACAGTCTCTGCTGGGCCTTTTTCACAGTGGAGTCAATGTGATTGTCCCACTTCAGGTCCTGAGAGATGATAGTGCCCAGGAACCTGAATGACTCCACTGCTTCCACAGTGCTGTTCATGATGGTGAGTGGGGGGAGTGCTGGGCTGTTCCTCCTGAAGTCCACGATCATCTCCACTGTTTTGAGCGTGTTCAGCTCAAGGTTGTTATGACTGCACCAGACAGCCAGATGTTCAACCTCCAGTCTGTAAGCAGACTCGTCGCCGTTTTGGATGAGACCGATGACAGTGGTGTCGTCTGCAAATTTCAGGAGCTTGACAGAGGGGTCTTTAGAAGTGACCCCTCTTGACAGAGGGGTCTTTTTAGAGGGTTCTAAAAAGATAGATTAGTTAGAAAGAAAAAAGATAGATAGATTAGTTAGAAAGAAAGATAGATTAGTTAGAAAGAAAGATAGATAAGTTAGTCAGAAAGAAAAAAGATGGATTAGTTAGAAAGAAAGATAGATTAGTTAGAAAGAAAGATAGATTAGTTAGAAAGAAAGAAAGATAGATAAGTTAGTCAGAAAGAAAAAAGATGGATTAGTTAGAAAGAAAGAAAGATAGATTAGTTAGAAAGAAAGATAGATTAGTTAGAAAGAAAAAAGATAGATAGATTAGTTAGAAAGAAAGAAAGAAAGATAGATTAGTTAGAAAGAAAGAAATATGGATAGATTTGCCAGAAAGAAAAAAGATTGATTAGTTAGAAATAAAGATAGTTAGATTAGTTAGAAAGAAAGATAGATTGATTAGTTAGAAAGAAAGAAAGAAAGATAGATTAGTTAGAAAGAAAGATAGATTAGATATAAAGAAAAAAGATAGATTAGTTAGAAAGAAAGAAATATGGATAGATTAGTCAGAAAGAAAAAGATAGATTAGTTAGAAAGAAAGAAATATGGATAGATTAGTCAGAAAGAAAAAGATAGATTAGTTAGAAAGAAAGATAGATTAGTTAGAAAGAAAGAAAGATAGATTAGTTAGAAAGAAAGATAGATTAGTTAGAAAGAAAGAAAGATAGATTAGTTAGAAAGAAAGAAAGATAGATTAGTTAGAAAAAAGAAAGAAATATAGATAGATTAGTTAGTTAGAAAGAAAGATAGATTAGTTAGAAAGAAAAAAGTTAGATAGATTAGTTAGAAAGAAAGAAAGATAAGTTAGAAAGAAAGAAAGATAGATAGATTAGTCAGAAAGAAAAAAGATTGATTAGTTAGAAAGAAAGTTATTTAGATTAGTTAGAAAGAAAGAAAGATAGATTGATTAATTAGAAAGAAAGATATATTAGTTAGAAAGAAAGATAGATAGATTAGTTAGAAAGAAAGAAAGATAGATTAGTTAGAAAGAAAAAAGATAGATTAGTTAGAAAGAAAGAAAGATAGATTAGTTAGAAAGAAAGAAAGATAGATTAGTTAGAAAGAAAGAAAGATAGATTAGTTAGAAAAAAGAAAGAAATATAGATAGATTAGTTAGTTAGAAAGAAAGATAGATTAGTTAGAAAGAAAAAAGTTAGATAGATTAGTTAGAAAGAAAGAAAGATAGATTAGTTAGAAAGAAAGATAGATTAGTCAGAAAGAAAAAAGATTGATTAGTTAGGAAGAAAGTTATTTAGATTAGTTAGAAAGAAAGAAAGATAGATTGATTAATTAGAAAGAAAGAAAGATAGATTAGTTAGAAAGATAGATAGATTAGTTAGAAAGATAGATAGATTAGTTAGAAAGAAAGAAAGATAGATTAGTTAGAAAGAAAGAAAGATAGATTAGTTTGAAAGAAAGATAGATAGATTAGTTAGAAAGAAAGAAAAATAGATTAGTTAGAAAGAAAGAAAGATAGATTAGTTAGAAAGAAAGAAAGATAGATTAGTTAGAAAAAAGAAAGAAATATAGATAGATTAGTTGGTTAGAAAGAAAGATAGATTAGTTGGAAAGAAAAAATATAGATAGATTAGTTAGAAAGAAAGAAAGATAGATTGATTAGTTAGAAACAAAGAAAGATAGATTAGTTAGAAAGAAAAAAGATAGATAGATTAGTTAGAAAGAAAGAAAGATAGATTAGTTAGAAAGAAAGAAAGATAGATTAGTTAGAAAGAAAGATAGATTAGTTAGAAAAAAAGAAAGAAATATAGATAGATTAGTTAGTTAGACAGAAAGATAGATTAGTTAGAAAGAAAAAAGTTAGATAGATTAGTTAGAAAGAAAGAAAGAAAGATAAGTTAGAAAGAAAGAAAGATAGATAGATTGGTCAGAAAGAAAAAAGATTGATTAGTTAGAAAGAAAGTTATTTAGATTAGTTAGAAAGAAAGAAAGATAGATTGATTAGTTAGAAAGAAAGAAAGATAGATTAGTTAGAAAGAAAGATAGATAGATTAGTTAGAAAGAAAGAAAGATATATTAGTTAGAAAGAAAGATAGATTAGTTAGAAAGAAATAAAGATAGATTAGTTAGAAAGAAAGATAGATAGATTAGTTAGAAAGAAAGAAAGATAGATTAGTAAGAAAGAAAGATAGATTAGTTAGAAAAAAGAAAGAAATATAGATAGATTAGTTAGTTAGAAAGAAAGATAGATTAGTTAGAAAGAAAAAATATAGATAGATTAGTTAGAAAGAAAGATAGATTAGTTAGAAACAAAGAAAGATAGATTGATTAGTTAGAAAGAAAGAAAGATAGATTAGTTAGAAAGAAAAAAGATAGATAGATTAGTTAGAAAGAAAGAAAGATAAATTAGTTAGAAAGAAAAAAGATAGACAGATTAGTTAGAAAGAAAGAAAGATAGATTAGTTAGAAAGAAAGATAGATAGATTAGTTAGAAAGAAAGAAAGAAAGATCGATTAGTCAGAAAGAAAGAAAGATAGATTAGTAAGAAAGATTGATAGATTAGTTAGAAAGAAAGATATAGATAGATAGATAGATAGATAGATAGATAGATAGATAGATAGATAGATAAGTTCATTAGTACATGTAGAATGGTAGTTTAATTGAGTCTAGGGCTTCAGGGAGTTTAGATTTGAGTTTTTGTGTTGTACACTACTGGGCCACCGTAGCCTTGGCTCAATTTGAACATGTTGCAATGAAAGTCAATGGGATTTTTATGGTTTTTAATATTAATTTTTAAGAAATCTGAAAGTCAAATCAGTCTGAAAAGATATAGCACACTAAGTCAGAACAGTCTGAAGGTCTGACCCGAGTTTGGAGTTTGTGGAGTTAAAGCTCTAGGAGGAGTTAGATATAGAAATTTCACTGCAAGGAGAAGAATCGGAAGAATAATAATAAGTTTAAGTAGGATTTCAGTAAGTTGGCTCTCACAAGCCAACTTAATAATAATAAGTTTAAATAGGATTTCAGTAAGTTGGCTTTCACAAGCCAACTTAATTATGAGATTACATACAAAGATGAACTTGTGGGTCAAAAAGCACCCTTAAAGGGTTAGTTCACCCAGAAATGAAAATTAAGTCATTAATTACTCACCCCCATGCTGTACCAACCTCGTAAGACCTTCGTTCATCTTCGGAACACAAATGAAGATATTTTTGATTAAATCTGAGAGGTGGATCACTCCTCCATAGGCTTCCTAAGGGAATGAAACTTGACGGCCCAGAAAGTCAACTATAAGTTTATCAAGCGACGAGACTACTTTTTTCCCGAAAAAAAAACATAAATAACGACTTTATTCGACTATTCCTTTTCTTCCTTGTGGGCCTGAGACGAGAGTTCAAGAGATTTCCACGACGCATGCGCGAGAACTGAACAAGAAGTATTAGAAAAAGAACGTCCTCTTCTCAGTTCTCGCGCATGCGTCGTGGAAATCTCTTCAACTCTCGTCTCAGGCCCACAAGGAAGAAAAGGAATAGTCGAATAAAGTCGTTATTTATGTTTTTTTTTTCGGGAAAAAAGTAGTCTCGTCGCTTGATAAACTTATAGTTGAGCCACTGTAGGCACATGGAATATTTAAACATTTTCTTTAATGAGTTTCTGGGCCGTCAAGTTTCATTCCCTTAGGAAGCCTATGGAGGAGTGATCCACCTCTCAGATTTAATCAAAAATATCTTCATTTGTGTTCCGAAGATGAACGAAGGTCTTACGAGGTTGGTACAGCATGGGGGTGAGTAATTAATGACTTAATTTTCATTTTTGGGTGAACAAACCCTTTAAGTTGAACTAATTGTATACATTTATACTATAATACATTTTCATTTAATTGCAATAAAGTGTCAAAACGTTACATTCAGGTTGCACTTAAGTATATACTTTTAAGTAAGTATATTGTTGCTATAATAAGTACTCTTTTTATAAGTATGCTTAAAGGGTTAGTTCACCCAGAATTTTAAATTATACCATGATTTACTCGCCCTCAAGCCATCCAAGGTGTATGTGACTTTTCTTCTCTCAGACTATCACAATCGGAGTTATATTAAAAAAAATATCCTGGCTCTTCCAAGCTTTATAATGGCAGTGACTGGGGGGCTGAGATTTTGAAGCCCCAAAAATGCATCCATCCATCATAAAAAATAATCCATGGGGGGTTAATACAGGCCTTCTGAAGCAAAGCGATGGGTTTGCGGACGCAACGATTTTCGGCGAAAGAGTGACCTCTGACCTGACGCAGGACATATTGACGAACACGGAAGCGCAGAGGATAGAGCAAAACAAAACACCGGTCACGAACTAGAAGTCTAAAATGAGAAATTTCAAAGAGAAATCTCAGAGGATTTCGATATAATAGAAGAGGTGCTTGAGTTTGTTGCACAGCCCTATTTTTTTAAACCGCGAGAGGCGTCTAAGCTTACGATACTCCTACATCCGACGTCATACATGCGTCAGGGGTTACTCTTGAGGTGCAAATCCACTTGCGCACTATGCGTGCGGAAGCTATTTATTATAGCTAATAACGTTTTAAATATAGATTTTTTTCGCTTCAGAAGGCCTTTATTATCTATTTATCCCCCCGGAGCCATGTGGATTACTTTTATAATGGATGGATGCACTTTTTTGGGCTTCAAATTTTGGGCTCCCATTCACTGCCATTATAAAGCTTGGAAGAGCCAGGACATTTTTTAATATATCTCCAACTGTATTCGTCTTAACAAAGAAAGTCATATACACCTAGGATGGCTTGAGGGTGAGTAAATCATCATGGGGTAAGTTTCATTTTTGGGTGAACTATCCCTTTAAGTGTATTTCTTTTTTTACAAGGGTGGGTGTAGTCCTGAAATTGTAAAATCCAGTTGACAGGACAGTAAAGTCCTTGTATTGTAGCTTTGAGACCCAGACTACTGGAAGTTTTTCAAATTTTATATACTATATTATTATAATATGGATGATGTGTTTGTTTTCCAGCTATCAGTCAAGATGGAGTGAATGTAAAGGCATATTTTGCCTGGTCACTGCTGGATAACTTTGAGTGGAATGATGGCTTCAATGTGCGCTTCGGCTTGTTTCATGTGGATTTCTCTTCGCCTGAACTAAAACGCACCATATACCGCTCAGGTAGAGAGTATGCTGCTGTCATATCCAAAAATCGCTCTCAGACCAAACCCAAGAGCATTTAACAACATTACTAAGAAACGAAATCAACGTTTTTAACACAAGAAGAAATGACATCAGGAAATGTCTGTAATTCTATTTTTTGCAGCCTGAATAATGATGAGCCTAACTGGTTACACTACAGTGTTGCTCGCTGTAAAACCAAGTGAGTCATTATCATTAAATCGAAGTTGGACTTAATTCCTTTAGCTTAGGGTTCTTGAACATTTAGTATGAAGCATGAGCAAGAAAATCATGGTGTCAGTTCTAGTGTTTTGTTGATAAATCCTGCCTCTGTGTGGCCAAAAATGGTATTAAATTTGAAACAGCATTTTGTGCTGGTATATTTGCTGGGATTGCTTTATGCGAGTTCTACAGTCATTACACTCTCCTAATGGTGTAAAATGAGAATGTTCATGAGATATTAACATAACAGGTTGTAGTAATTTTACACGCAAACTGAAGTGTCATTAACTGGATTGCACATGTAATTACCTTTGGAAATGAGGGAATGCTGAATTTAACCGCAGCCCTAAACTCCCAAGGGAGTAAATGGCTGAAAAAATTAGCGTTCTGTTCTAATTATTCACCCAGGAACAGCCATTATTGCATCCTATAAATTAATAAAATGAGTTCTCAAATCATATTTGATTGTATTGTTTGAAATATTATAATCCGAGCTCAAGTGAATTAAGCAACAATAGAAGCTATTTTTAATCCACATGTTCCAGTCAGGGTGGCAAATACATTTTTATACAGGTTTCTTGACTTTAAATTAGTGTATTTAATTGTAACATTCAATCACCTCCACTGATGGTCAATTATACAGATGTCAAATTAATGGAGGCACATTTTTATTGGAACATACTTATATTTTGACACACTTATGAAATATTCAGCAAGAAGGGAACTCATTAGATTAATGTAAATTAACTGAATAATTTAGCTGCTAATTAACTATTTCCAGTATGAAGTAGATTATATTCAAAACCTAGAACTTGTGTCCTAGAACAGGGTTCCCACGATTAAAACCTGGAAATATCATTAAATATTTGTGATTTCCAGCCTGGGAAAAGTCACGGCAATTAGAAAAACGATTTTTGGTTACGCTCAAATATTTCATTGGGTATAAAAATAGCTTTTTGTAAGTGCATTCTCTATAGTTACTTTTAAAAATCCTTATTTATTAATCATGAACAACTAAATAATTCACTGCACTGGTCAAGAAGTGTGGGAACCGTGCTAGACAAGCGTCCTATAGATTTCAGCGTCAGTGACAGTATGTGTTAAATGATATGGCTCCGGTGTTGGCGGGAGAAGCCAGCAGGGAGTGAAAGACGGTCGAAACAGAAAGATGTAGAAACAGAGATACCCTGTGAGATAAAGGCAGTCTCAATGAATAAACCACAGAAGAAGAAGAAGAAGAAAAACAAAGCTTGTATGCGAGAGAATCCATTTCAAAGTGCCTTATCTAATAAAGTCAGATGTTGAATTCAGCTCTTCTGATAATGCAAGTGTTACATTTGGTCATTTTGATATCATAATACATCTATAGGCCAGAAATCACATTATTATACCACAATGAATAGATACAGCACCAAAAGTAACAATACACCAATAACTGATGTTTTATGTAATTACAATACTTGAATGAAGAACCTCGTGACGTGAATGACTGAATGCTTCCAATCAAAGAAATATTTGTCAAATTAACATGACTTGAGGCCTTCCTTGAATTGACCAATTTCTACAATATAGAATTATTCATTTACTATTATATAATTCTGAATCAACATGCACCAATGCCAATTTTTCTATATATTGTAATCATTATGTTCACAACTTGTAATAATTACTTCAATGAGCTCATTGTTTCTGCCTTAAATGAATACATAATGTTAGCTAACTGCGTGATTTGTATGTACATTTCTGAAATACATAACTTGGACACAGTCACCTCTGATAACAGATCACAATTGTAATGTAGACGCATGCATTTTCTGTAAAGCTGCTCTGAAACAATATGTATTGTGAAAAGCGCTAATAAATGTGAATTTAATTGAATATATAATTATAATAAATAATAGAGCCTTTGCTGGTATTTCATGATTAATCTGAAATAATAACATTGAACGTAAATGTAAATGTTTTTATATTAAATATTCTAAAGCCCGCTTGTTTATTTCTGCCTCTATGTTTTGTGCTTTCATTTTCAAACTCCAAAAATATATTTTCAAAGTAAAAGATAGAGTTGTATTGGAGACGGCAATAAAGGTAAACTCTCCCATACCATTGTGACATTCAATTGACTGACTACAGCCTATTTGGACTGAAGTGAATGGGAACACTAATGGCACAATTACAAGGGCTTCGCCATTTCTGCTGGCATGTGTGGCATGTATATTTTCAGTTCCATTTAGTCCTGAATAATAGGCACTCACTGTGAACTGTCATCATCTGAGTGGCTGAAAAAGGCCTCCCTTGGGCCCCAATAATGACAGGATTATATTCTCAATTGATACTGCAAAGTCTTTGTTTGTATGAGATCTCTAAAAAAAATCCCCTATAAGATTTAAACCAAGAAGCTGCAAAGATTATAGCACCAAGTATATTGCTATTTTTAGTGAAATAATTATTGGAAACTAATGTCCCCATTTCTGTTCAGCCATATTCTCATATTCAACCACTTTTGAAGTGAGAAAAAAACAGTTTTGTGGGGTACTGCATTACAAGTAACGCAAGTTACATAATCAGGTTATTTTTTTCAAGTCACTAGTAATGTAACGCATTAGCTAATTTTAAATTTACAACAAAATATCAGAGTTTACTCTTTCAAATAAATAAAGGAAGTTACTTTGTTTTACACTGAAACCATGTTGAGAGAAATCAGGAGCAGGGACGTGCAGAGTTCCTCAAGGGCAGGGGCAGCATATATATATATATATACAGGTCCTTCTCAAAAAATTAGCATATTGTGATAAAGTTCATTATTTTCCATAATGTAATGATAAAAATAAAACTTTCATATATTTTAGATTCATTGCACACCAACTGAAATATTTCAGGTCTTTTATTGTTTTAATACTGATGATTTTGGCATACAGCTCATGAAAACCCAAAATTTCTGTCTCAAAAAATTAGCATATCATGAAAAGGGTCTCTAAACAAGCTATTAACCTAATCGTCTGAATCAACTAATTAATTCTAAACACCTGCAAAAGATTCCTGAGGCTTTTAAAAACTCATTACTCAAAACCGCAATCATGGGTAAGACTGCCCAACTGACTGCTGTCCAGAAGGCCATCATTGACACCCTCAAGCAAGAGGGTAAGACACAGAAAAAAATTTCTGAACAAATAGGCTGTTCCCAGAGTGCTGTATCAAGGCACCTCAGTGGGAAGTCTGTGGGAAGGAAAAAGTGTGGCAAAAAACGCTGCACAACGAGAAGAGGTGACCGGACCCTGAGGATTGTGGAGAAGGACCGATTCCATATAGATATATATTACAGCCTTAATCCTACGTGGCATCGATTCAACAAGGTGCTGAAAGCATTCTTTAGAAATGTTGGCTCATATTGATAGGATAGCATCTTGCAGTTGATGGAGATTTGTGGGATGCACATCCAGGGCACGAGGCTCCCGTTCCACCACATCCCAAAGATGCTCTATTGGGTTGGGTTGAGATCTGGTGACTGTGGGGGCCATTTTAGTACAGTGAACTCATTGTCATGTTCAAGAAACCAATTTGAAATGATTCGAGCTTTGTGACATGGTGCATTATCCTGCTGGAAGTAGCCATCAGAGGATGGGTACATGGTGGCCATAAAGGGATGGACATGGTCAGAAACAATGCTCAGGTAGGCCGTGGCATTTAAACGATGCCCAATTGGCACTAAGGGGCCTAAAGTGTGCCAAGAAAACATCCCCCACACCATTACACCACCACCACCAGCCTGCACAGTGGTAACAAGGCATGATGGATCCATGTTCTCATTCTGTTTACGCCAAGTTCTGACTCTACCATCTGAATGTCTCAACAGAAATCGAGACTCATCAGACCAGGCAACATTTTTCCAGTCTTCAACTGTCCAATTTTGGTGAGCTCTTGCAAATTGTAGCCTCTTTTTCCTATTTGTAGTGGAGATGAGTAGTACCCGGTGGGGTCTTCTGCTGTTGTACCCCATCCGCCTCAAGGTTGTGCGTGTTGTGGCTTCACAAATGCTTTGCTGCATACCTCGGTTGTAACGAGTGGTTATTTCAGTCAAAGTTGCTCTTCTATCAGCTTGAATCAGTCGGCTGACCTCTAGCATCAACAAGGCATTTTCGCCCACAGGACTGCCGCATACTGGATGTTTTTCCCTTTTCACACCATTCTTTGTAAACCCTAGAAATGGTTGTGCGTGAAAATCCCAGTAACTGAGCAGATTGTGAAATACTCAGACCGGCCCGTCTGGCACCAACAACCATACCATGCTCGAAATTGCTTAAATCACCTTTCTTTCTCATTCTGACATTCAGTTTGGAGTTCAGGAGATTGTCTTGACCAGGACCACACCCCTAAATGCGTTGAAGCAACTGCCATGTGATTGGTTGATTAGATAATTGCATTAATGAGAAATTGAACAGGTGTTTCTAATAATCCTTTAGGTGAGTGTATATATATATATATATATATATATGCTTTGCATCACAGTATTAAATTATATTTAATGATATTTTTAAAGTATATTCAAATAGAAAACCATTATTTTAAATTGTAATTTTTTTCTGTATTTTTTGATCAAATAAATGCAGGCTTGATGCGCATAAGGGACTTCTTTAAAAAAAAAAATAGTAATGTGTTTTCAAATATTTTAGACCGTTTTTTTGTCACATACAGCAAACATCTCCTCACTATCCGCTAGCTGCCTGTCCCCTGAACACACTGTAAAAAAACGCGGTCTCTGCAGACAGCCCAGGCTCCAGAAACAACAAAAACAAACTGGGCTAACCTGCACCACGAAACATAACAAACTGTTCCAGCCAATAACCGACTAGAAGGATTTGGGGGGTTAGTGCGCGGATGAGGAAGAGGGAGGGTCTAGCTAGCCTCCGTTTTGTTTGGCAATACTTTAAATGTCAACAAGAAGTGACGTCACCCAACATCGCTTAGACTCTAAGCCTTAGAGCACCTTTAAAGGGATAGTTCACCCAAAAATGAAAATTCTGTCAGTAATTACTCACCCTCATGTTGTTCCAACCCCGTAAGACCTTTGTTCATATTCAGAACACAAATTAAGATATTTTTGATTAAATCTGAGAGCTGGATCACTCCTTCATAGGCTTCTATGGGATTGAAACTTGCCAGCCCCGAAAAGTTATTAAAGACATTGTTAAAATAGTCAAGTGACTACAGTGGCTCAATCTTAAGTTTATCAAGCGACGAGAATACTTTTTGTGCGCAAAAAACACAAAAATAACGACTCAGATTTAATTAAAAATATCTTAATTTGTGTTCCAAAGATGAACGAAGGTCTTACGGGTTGGAACAACATAAGGGAGAGTAATTACTGACAGAATTTTCATTTTTGGGTGAACTAAAGCTTTAATTTACACTAGAGCATTTTCATTTTAAAACGCATAACTTTTGCTACGGTTATGCCTGCTGTCCACACACTACTCCGGAGTTTTAGACCCTCGAAAACGGAGACTGACCCCATCAAAAGTAACTTTGCATTCCATAAAACGTAATCAAGTAATGCAATTAGTTACTTTTTTAAGGAGTAATGCAATATTGTAACATTACTTTTAAAAGTAATCAAGCAAACCACAATCAAAACAAAACAATCTACGAGCTATAAATAAAATTGGGTAATAATGAATCAGACTTTCATATGCTACAGAGAGCATGTATATCTATGTCAGGATGAAGCAATTCACTACAATGAATCAAACTTTCCTATGCTAAGTTTGAGAGTGAACCATTTAGGTTTGCAAGTTCAATTCTCTTTGCTAAAACATTAAAACTGTTTGGTCGCGCTACACTGCTACTCATTTCATCAATAGTTACTAGAAAAACACTATTATGTCACGCGATGCTCTCACACTATTGACAAATATAGCTAAGTTAGCATTGCAGTTGTTTACTTCTCAAACCTAATTCTTATCACTGAACAAGGTACATTTCTTAGACATAATTTTTGTCTTGTTTTCCGGTACAAATATCTAAACAGAAGTAATTTATTTAAGATATTAAGTCTTGTTTTCTGATAAATGTATCAAAATCAAGTGCTTCAAATGAGAAAAATGAACGGGGTAAGAAAAATGAACTCGGTTTCTTTTTTGAATGATGTTTATTGCTTGATTTAAGAACTGGAAAACAAGCCAAAAATAAGAAATTTATTTTTGCAGTATACTCACACTTCACAGCCTTAATGAATATAAGATGCTTTTCCATCCTGTCACAGATGATGTGAAATACTTGAACAGACTGACTACTCTGTTCCCCATAACTCTGAGTCTATTGGCATGCAGGACCGTACAGGTAAGCGACAGTCATCCATACGGTTGACACATGGAGCTATCAGCTGAGACAGTGACTGATGGCTGTAAGTGGGGCACTGGGAGTGATGCCATGCCGGAAGAGGTTGTCCTGCAGCCAGGAGATGGATACCACCCTGGTTTGGGAGCTAGACGCTGGTGGATGGACGACTGGAAGGGTAAGACTGTGTGGCTAAACCTTGAGAATAGATAGCCTGTGAATTACAGCCTCTCATCTTCAGATGTGATGGAGCGGTGACGGGGAAAGTGGAAAATGCCCAGCGGAGTGTGTACCAGCTGCTGCTGTTTGGTAGTTTGGCAAGGACGGAGCGTGGCGTCTGACATTTGATGGACTATCTGATCAAGTGAGTTTTTGTAAAATACATTCATATACCTTCCAAATGAATCAGTGTCTCTTCTCTTTGTTCCTTAAAGTCAACATGAAATCAAAATGGACGTTTCTTATTTTTTTATGGAATATTGCAGTATTTATTATAAATGATTTATCTGTGCGCATCATCATTTTTTAATTCATGTGCCCTCATAATCTCTTCTCCGATGACATGTTTACTGGCGTGAGGGCGGGACAACCTGTCACTCACATGAGATCGACCAATAGCAAACAACAACCATCCAATCAATTCCTCATGGACAAAATAAAGTCCCGCCCTACATTTTTTCTTGTTGAGAACCCGTTTCTCTCTGATATATAGTAGTGGCCAACAGTTATGTCCGGCCTAGGAAAATGTACATTTTTACCCTTTATTCAAATATTATTAAAAATGTATTAAAGATTTTGTAAGCATATTGGCTTGGAGTCAACTTGGAGTCTTTTGTTTTATTTGTGATAACGCAATGAAACGTACCAAATCTTGCGGACATCATATTTTGCCAGGCTGTCAAACAAAGAAATTATTAACACATGCAAAAACAAGAGAGAAATATGTTTGCATAGTAAAATAAAACCTGTTGCTGTAGTTTGCCATTTATTCCAAATTATTTCAAAATAATACCTTAACAAAGTTTAGTGTTTTGTCCTTCCGTCATATTTCAAAAAGAATAAATAAATAAATAATAATAATTTTTTTTTCTCATATTTTGATGGTTTAATCTAAACTTCAATACAAATATAAACATAAATTAAATGCTTGAATCCGAATATTGTTTAGGTCAGATAAAAAAAAATAAAAAAACTTGCGTGCTACAGCAGAACTTCCATTTGTAAATCGGACTGGATTTATTTCATTTTGACGAAATTTAGTGCATGTAAACATATTGAGGTCTCAGTAAAGTAAAGATCTAAGACCATTTTCCAGAAGGTATTCAAAAGAAAATGTGTCGTTTCTGTTTCAATTATCCTCTTTTACAGCCTTGACACTTTGATCAATGTGGCAGGGTCAGCTCGAATCCTTGTTCCAAGATAATTTTGAAAAATGACCATGTACTAACAACAGTCTGAAAGAACAATGATGAATTTCTGTTCATCTCTCTGTAAGTCCAATACTAAGCTCAGGATCATGTACAACAGGCATGTTATGCATGATCCTGGATGTAAAGGATGTCAATAGTAAAACGGGCCCAAACCATTTCACAAAATTTAGTTGGAGACACATATTTCAAATTAGTAGCAATACTTATTAGTTGCTTTTGTTTTGGTTACCTTTGTACTCTGCTATCTCAAAACTGAAAAATTATAACAAAAAATGTGCCTTTTAGATGTTGGAAAGGTCATTGTAAGGGTAATCTTCAAGTTTAAACACACTGTCCCTCAAGGTCCACTGAGTTTAGTTGCATCCTTGATCAAACTGACCTTTCTGTAACTTTCTAGTGTATTGTATTGAATACAATTGAATACATTGAAACCCATGTATTGAAGAATGTATTGAAAGATTTTAATGTTCTGAACTTGGGACCTGGGAAACATTTCAAACCAAAATTGCTGTTGTTTTCTGTTTTCAACTTTGTATAAATTGTAGAAAGAAAAAAAAAAAGTTTTATAATGTGACAGGGTTGATCTGGTGGAAATAGGATATAGGTAATTTATGGATATGCTTTTGTCAAGCATGAAAAACAACAAATGATTTCAAAATGAGAATAGAACTCACTTATAAAGTCACCATAAAATCAAAATGGACAATTCTTGTTCATTTTTCCTCTATGTAATATTACAGTATTTATTTATTATAAATTATTTTACTGTGTACATTAGTATTTTCAAAAAATGAATATGGGACAACCTGTCTCTCACATGAGATCCACCAATAGCAAACCACGACCATCTGATCAATTTCCCATGAACAAAATCAAGTCCCGTCCTAAATTTTTTCTTGTTCCAGAAGGCGTTTCACTTGGATTACATCTCAATAAGGAAGAAAAGACTATCGCAGATGACGTCACTTCCTCTTCATGATTCTCCATTGTTTTGAGTAAAATAAATGGTAATAAGGAGACAACAGATAAATTCTTCTATTTTAACTAAAGTATTTTTTATATATTATGATTGATCAAGTATGAATTGGAAACCCAATTTACATTTAATTATGGCAAGGTTTTGTTATCTGGTTGGATATCCTACTGTACTGTGATGAGTCACCTCTGTAGGGGAGCAGGAGTGAGAAATACCCTCGAGACAATGTGCAATCAACATTCTGTCCTCGTCCTTCACATCCTCTTTTGCCTATTGCTTGCGGCTACCACTTTATAATCTAGGGTTGCCAGCCAACTCAGTGTATCGTCATGTCCTACCCTTACGAAAAAGAAGTTTATTCAAGTGTGCTGTAAGTAAAAAATAAAAAAAATAAAAATAAGTATACTTCAGTCTACTTTTTATGTACTTCTCAGAAACATACTTAAAATTGCACTATAATCTGAGTTCTTCCAAGCTTTATAATGGCAGGGAATGGCTGTTTCTGTTTTGAAGTCCATCAAAGTACATCCATCCATGATAAAAGTGCTCCACACGGCTCTGGGGGGTTAATAAAGGCCTTCTTAAGTGAAGTGATGCGTTTGTTTAAGAAAAATATCCATATTTAAAACTTTATTAACTAAAATAACTAGCTTCCGGCAGACGGCCGTACGCATCGGTTTACGGCGAAAGAGTAAACCTTGACCTGCCCCATGACGTAATGACGAACGTGGAAGTGCAGAGGATAGAGCAAAACAAAACACCTGTCTCAAATTAGAAATCTAAAACGACAATTTTTAAAGAGAAATTTCGGAGGAGCACTTCAGAAGGTCTTTATTAACCCCCTGGAGTCGTGTGGATTACTTTTATCAGGGATGGGTGCACTTTTATGGACTTCAAAACAGAAACGGCCATTCACTGCCATTATGTGTACTTTTTAGAAACCAAAAAATGTGCTACAAGTATTTGATTAGTAAACTATCAGTCTACCTATAAGTTCACTTTTAGTATAGTTGCAGTAAACGAAAAACTTAGTTGTAAACAGTTTGCACTTGGTGTAAATAGATGGTCTGTTTCTAAAAACTTAAATACCAATTGAATCTATTTTATAATTAGAACAATAATACATATATTAGCATGAACTCTTTACTAATATGTTTCTGTAAACGTAAAGCAAACAAGGTACTATTGAGTAATGAGAACTATGCTATTACACTGCCATTAGGAAATAACCTCACGAATCTGCTATAGCCAATAACAGCAACTTCATATCAGGATGAGGATTACATCCTCAAATCTTATTTCTTAAAAAAATCTTATTTTTTTAAACTTTTTACTGGTAGTGTAGACGTTGTGTCTACTGTATCAAAGCGATTAGAAGGGATCATGCATGCAGAAGAGGATTGATAATCAATTTACTTTATTGAAACAAATGCAAGCTCAACACCAGAGCTGGATATTTTTGGCCCCTCTGTGTTATCCTAATTATCTCGCTTCCATCCCAATCCCCAGACCGAACCCCTCCACACCAGACGTTGCTTTTAATATAATGAAAGGGCCACACTCTCAGGTATTCTGTGAAAATATTCAATCCATTTTTGACATATAAAAATGTGTGCGGAGGGAGACACCTATGAAGAGGACGCTTTAAGGACAGTGATTGCAAAACGAGGGCAACCCCATTCGATTTTATGGGCCTCTGGAAAGCATCATGGATTTGCTGTACATGCACTGTTTGGTATCCTGATCATTTGTTTTTCTTTGAATGCCTTTTATAGATCATTTGTAGGAATATTTACTTTTCATGCTCCATTCCCCAAGTACTGCAGTTGTTCAAATTATTTGATAGATTTGATTTGGTTTAATGTGTAGTGCACAAAACATTTTAATACTCTACACTGTACATTTTTTTTATCTGTAAAAATGTGACAGTAAGTTCCCATACAATACAGAGAAAAACTGTAATAGATCTAACCTCACATTTCAGTAAAATACTGTTAAATGAAATATATATATATATATATATATATATATATATATATATATATATATATATATATATATATATATAATAACAAATTATTGTACAATTTACAGTGAAAAGCCTGAATATTGTATAGTGAATATTCAGCACTTCCATACTCTAAAAATACGGAAGTCCAACTGCAAAAGCCAAAAAGGTTAAACAAGGCAGGCTTCAATACACTCAAAAATCAAGGTCAATGAGAGATTCATTCTGCCTCAACATTTTCAGAAAGAGTGATTTGTTTTAACAAATGTATTTAGGCCATTGAGAATTTGGATCAGAGAATGGGGCCTAGTGTCTTAGAAATTGAGAAAAACTATAGCAACACGGCCTTGCTCATTCAGCAGAAAATGACTTGGATTTACCGGTTTAAAATGTTATTGTTTTTTGTAAGTTAAGTTTTAAACTGTAAAATGTATAGGTTCTGTAAATATGTTTACATTTTGTACTGTATTTTTACGGAATTACTCTGGCAACCACAAGCTGCCATTTTTTTCCTGAAAAGACGACATTTATTTTTTAATTACAGTGTACCGTTTAAAGTTTAGGGTTGTCACATGTTGTAGTGACCATCTTTCAGTTGAAATACAGTTGATGCGTGTTCCATAAACTTCTTTTATTTCTTTTGGTGACAATCGTAAATTCGTAAAACAAGTAAAGGAAATTAGAGACCGATTAAATCTCCCGCACGGTCTCAAAACTGTTGGTGCGTTCAAGACATCTCGTAAAGATCGTATTTACGAGTTGAGCACACATGAACGCCACCACAATGTCGTAAATACGAGTGGGAAGGTCGGGATTTTCTTTAAGCCCCAATCTTTACGAGTTGGGGGCGTGTCAGTGAGAGACATGGCGGAATTCCACAATTGAGAATGAGGAGTTGTCGTCATGGTACAGAGCCCCTCCCCTCTCCGCCATGTTGGTAGGATTCCGTCGGGAAAACAAGATTGTTTAAGTGTGTTGTTAACTCGGTAGTAGAGGAAGTTCTCGCAATTCCGCACTGTTTTGCCATGCCTGGAAGTCACTGCTGCGTTAAAAACTGCTCCAGTACCTCACACGATACACATGGAAAACATAGGAACATTTGAATACAGTTTTTTAGGTTACAGAAATGGACACAGCATCAGGGAGAGCAAGTCTCTGACCTGACGAGGAGACGCGGATTGCTTGGTCGGCTGCAATAAGAAGAAAGGACCTTACTTTCGATCTCACTTGTGGCTTTTAAACTCCTGCATTGTGTAGTAACTTACACCAAAAACAAGATAATTCACGATGTCCATATATGTGCATGGAGGTAAATGGTCCAGGTCTCTGTGCCATTCCGCTGCAGCGAGCTCGTATGGGTCAATATTCTGGATGCCTGAGAGCTTCTCCAAATACCGCTGTTTTGCGCTTGGTGTGAGCTTGTTCCTGTAAGGTCCCTTTTCTTTCGCCTTATCTTTGTGCACTGCTTTACTTTATTCCTTTTCTTTCTCGTATTCGATGCGCGAAATGCGCAAAAATGAAAGAGCTCTGGAAAGTTTAGAGCGAAAATTAAAGAGCTCTGGAAAGTTTAGTCACGCCTCTGTGAAGTTCTGAAGGCGTTGCCCCTGGTAACCGATAGCGTCTCCTACCATCATGGCCGACCGGCTCAGACCCCGCCCAAATCGGCACGTGACTCCTCATTCTCAATACTTAAAGGTATTTAGCAGTGATATTGCTAGACTTTTCTATTTACAGCGAAGTAAGCTAATTGCCTCCACAGAATATGATGGCATTATAATATAACAATGTAATATGTAACGATAAAGTTTGCAGTGGCTTCATAAATAAAAACATAAAAAACCAAAGCACGCCTGATGCACATTTCTTTGTTCTTCATTTTCTAGAACTAGAGTTTAAGAAACTTGCTCTATATTTGTGTAATTAAGAGAAAGTACACCACCATCTTACTCCGACAAAAGTGACTTGAACGCACATGCCGTCATAAACACGACTTCCCACCTCGTAAGTACGAACTTCCCAGGAGGACTTGAACGCACCATGTGTCCCTTTCCCCGATTGGCCACACCTTCACCCGACTACCGTCTAACTAAAACACTCTGACTTCATAGGTACAGCCCACCTCATTACATTATTAAAGGAAAATGCAAACTTAAATAAATGCATATAAATTCATATACATTCAATTATTCACAGGCTCCTACACGTATAGATGAACACGAATCAAAAGATATATATGCTAAAGAGTCTTTTAATAAGCAAGGAGAACAGGCAGGAGCATCAGAACCACAACACATTAACAAACAATACCGGTCAAAGAAACTTGGAAAATTGAGCTTGTGGAGTGCAATAAATGAGGAGACAAGAGACGGAGATGCGTCGAGTCAGCTTTACTCTCCACTTGAATATATCAGAACTGTACAGCAGCGAGATCGACACAACAACAACACGTTAACCGGAACTGCTCTTTTAGTTTCCCTTAAAGGTATAGTTCCTTAGTGAATGTCTCTTATTTGTGGGTCACCACACAGGCCCCCCCAGAATTCACCCATAAACAAGTCCAGACCGAACAGGTACCCCCAACAAAACATAGAACACCACCCAATAGTGCCAAACAGAACAGCCCAGCTCATAACAGTCCTTATGAAAAGTCAAGGTATAGAGGGGTGGACTGGGCGGCCATACCGGCTGCGCTTAACAGGAGAGGGGCAAAGGGCAAGGGGCGGGGCAGGCGCATGGTGCGAGGCTGCTGCAGGGGGGCGCCCTCGCCGTGGGGGCAGGGCCAACTGCAGTGGTTCACCAATATCCACATGAGCGGGCTTGAGTCGGTCTATCGCCACCCGCTCTGGCCTACCTCCCATATCCACCACAAAGTTCTTAGACCCTCCCGTCAGGACACGGAAGGGCCCATCGTAGGGGGGCCACAGCGGAGTACGATGGCCATCGTGGCGGATGAAGACATACTTGGCTGACGGTAAATCCTTGGGCATGTAGGACCGATGGAGGCCATGGTGCGATTGGAATGGGAACGAAAGCGTCGGCAATGTCCCTAGACACAGCACGATGGGAGGCAACCGACCAAGGGGCCGTGGCATCTGGAAGAAACTCCCCCGGGACGCGCAGAGGCTGGCCGTACACCAGCTCGGCCGACGAGGCTTGAAGATCCTCCTTGGGGGCGGAGCGAAGGCCAAGCATAACCCATGGGAGGCGGTCAGCCCAGTCGCTTCCCGTGAGGCTGGCCCGGAGCGCAGCCTTCATGTCCCGATGAAACCGCTCGCAAAGTCCATTGCTCTGTGGGTTATAGGCTGTGGTACGGTGGACCTTCACCCCCAGGGCCTCGGAGACCGCAGTCCAACACTCCGATGTAAACTGCGGACCCCGGTCCGAGGAGAGGTCGGACGGTGTACCGAAACGGGCCACCCAAGCCATAATGAACGCCCGGGCCACCTCAGCTGATGTAGTGGAGGCCAGGGGCACCACTTCTGGCCACCTGGTGGTCCTGTCCACCATGGTGAGGAGGCGGGTGTAACCACGGGAGGGGGGAAGTGGGCCCACTAGGTCCACATTCACATGATCAAAACGCCTCTCTGGCACTTTGAAGGGTGCCAAAGGGGCCTTGGTATGACGAGTCACCTTCGCGCGCTGGCACGCCACACAGGCAGCAGCCCAGGCCCTGACATCCCTCCGCAGGCCCGGCCAGACGAACTTCGCCCCCACCAGCTTGGTCGAGGCCTTCACCCCCGGGTGGGAAAGGCTGTGTATAGCGTCAAACACCTTACGCCTCCAGCCACCAGGTACCATGGGGCGCGGCTGGCCAGTGGAGACGTTGCAGAGGAGTGTAGCGTTGGCCATGTCAAACACCACATCCTCCATGAGCAGCGCCGTGGGAGCCGTCCTGTAGGCTTGCACCTCAGAGTCCGCGGTCTGATCCTCAGCCATAGCTGCATAGTCAAGGCCCAGGTGGACGGAACCAGTGACCACCCGGGAGAGGCAGTCGGCGACGAAGTTGTCCTTGCCGGCCACGTGCTGAATGTCAGTGGTATACTCAGATATGGAAGAGAGCTGACGCTGCTGGCGACCAGACCATGGCTCCGAAGACTTGGCCATGGCAAACGTCAGCGGCTTGTGGTCAACGAAAGCCGTGAACCGCCGGCCCTCCAACAGGAAACGGAAATGACGAGTGGCAAGGAAAAGACCCAGGAGCTCCCTGTCGAAGGCGCTATACTTCCTCTCGTTGTCCCGGAGCTTTCTGCTGAAAAAGGCCAGCGGCTGCCAGGCTCCGCTCACCCACTGTTCACACACAGCCCCCATGGCGTAGTCCGAGGCGTCCGTAGTCAGAGCCACTGGCGCGGTCGGAGACGGGTGCGCTAGCAGAGCAGCGTTGGCCAGCGCAATTTTGGCAGCATCAAAGGCACCCGTCATCTCTGGGGACCAATCCAACACGTCCGCCGGCCGCCCACCCCGCAAGGCGTCGTACAATGGTCGCATGAGCTGGGCCGCATGGGGGAGGAAACGGTTGTAGAAGTTCACCATGCCCAGGAACTCCTGCAGGGACTTTACAGTGTGTGGGCGTGGGAAACTGGCGACGGCGTCCACCTTGGCTGGGAGGGGGACGGCCCCCTGTGGTGTGACGTGGTGGCCGAGGAATGTGATGGATGACCGGCCAAACTCGCACTTGGCCGGGTTGATGATAAGACCATGCTCACTGAGCCTGTCGAACAGCTGCCGGAGATGCGTCAGGTGGTCGTCTGTGGACGCACTGGCCACTAGAATGTCGTCCAAGTACACAAACAGAAATGGCATGTCTCTCAGCACAGAGTCCATAAGGCGCTGAAACGTTTGCGCTGCCCCCTTGAGGCCGAAAGGCATCCGTAGAAATTCGAAAAGGCCAAAGGGTGTGATGACCGCTGTCTTGGGGACATCCTGTGGGTGGACAGGCACCTGGTGGTAACCGCGCACCAGGTCCACCTTCGAGAATATGGTGGCGCCGGCTAGGTGGGCGGTGAAGTCCTGTATGCGCGGCACAGGGTACCGGTCGGGGGTGGTGGCGTTGTTCAGGCGACAGAAATCACCACAGGGACGCCAACTGCCATCAGCCTTTGTCACCATGTGCAGGGGGGAAGCCCACAGGCTGTTGGAGCGGCACACGATGCCGAGGTGCTCCATGGTGGCGAACTCCTCCCTGGCGATCGCGAGCTTGGCAGAGTCGAGGCGCCGAGCCCGTGCATAGACTGGGGGGCCCACCGTGGTGATGTAGTGCTCCACGCCATGCTTAGCCACCGCCGATGAGAACGTGGGCGTGGTGATGTCAGGGAACTCAGCGAGTAGGCGTTGATATAGGTCCCCGGTGGCAAGAGTGTTCGACAGACAAAGCGTCCCCAACCCCCCCAGCGTACAGGGGTATGAAGCAAAAGAGAGGGCGTCAATCAGGCGGCGGTTCGTAACGTCCACCAACAGTCTGTAAGCGCAGAGGAAATCCGCCCCTAGGAGCGACGTAGACACGGCGGCCATGACGAAATCCCAGCCGAAACGCCGCCCGCCGAAACACACTTCCACATACCGTGTACCATAGGTACGAATGGGTGTGCCGTTGGCGGCATCCATCGGGGGGCCATGCCCGCCAGCCATGGTGTCCACCAGCTTCGCCGGCAGGATGCTGCGCTGAGCCCCCGAATCGACCAACAGCCGCCGTCCGGACAAGGTGTCAGTGATGAATAACAGCTTGCAGTCATGGCCAGCACCCATAGCTGCTAATGAGCGCCGGCCCTGGCTTTTCCCTGGGCTCCAAAACTGCAAGGCTGGCGACACTGTTTGGCCTTGGCCCCAAACCTTGAATGGTAATAACACCAGCCGTCCTCACGCTGTCGGCGGGCCGTCACAGCAGCTGCGGTGTCCGGGTCGTCCGCCGTGGGTGGAAACGTGGCAGCTGTGCTCAGGGGGGGAAGCAGTGCGTTGACAAACTGTTGCCGATTGGCCAGGAAAATCCTGTCTGCCTCCACGGCCAGCGCTCGGTAGTCTCTGGAGGAAGGAAGGGGGTAACTGGCCAATGCGGTGCGCACGGGCGCTGGAAGCTGCCGCAGGAATATATGGCCGAAAAGGAACGCAGGATCCGCCGCGCCCAGCACCGCTAGCATCCTCTCCATTAACTCGGACGGCTTACTGTCGCCAAGGCCGTTCAGGGACAGCAGGCGATCTGCCTTCTCCAGCTCCGACAGTTCAAAGAGGTTCAACAGGAATGTTTTGAGCGCGTCGTATTTGCCATCAGCCGGAGGAGCCTCTAACAGCGCCATAGCCCTGGCCGTTGTCGAGGCATCTAAGGCCGCTACTACGTGGAAATATTTCGTAACGTCCTGTGTTATTCCCCTCAGCTGGAACTGTGCCTCGATGTGTTGAAACCACGGCCGCGGATTGTGCTGCCAAAAGTCCGGTAACTTAATGGTGGCCGCGTAGATAGCGCCGATATTAGCCGCGCCGCTAACAGCGTCCGGTGCCGCAGCAGCAGCATTTTCGCCAGCATCGTTGTGTGACATAATCCAATCTTATCCAACTCGCGTCGGGTCACCAATGTGGAGTGCAATAAATGAGGAGACAAGAGACGGAGATGTGTTGAGTCAGCTTTACTCTCCACTTGAATATATCAGAACTGTACAGCAGCGAGATCGACACAACAACAACACGTTAACCAGAACTGCTCTTTTAGTTTGCCTTAAAGGTATAGTTCCTTAGTGAATGTCTCTTATTTGTGGGTCACCACAAGCTTACAAATAGGGTAATTAACATGAACAGAAACAGTTGTTAACTAATTTAGTACCATGGAAACTAATTAGCAAAGGAAACTCAGGCAAAACATAACACAAAAACTCAACAATACAGCGCAGGCCTGCATGTTACACTGGTCAGTTTTTTTAAACAAAGAAATGGTTACTTCTATTCATGTAGAATGCATTATGCTCAACAGTGACAGTAAAAACATTTATAATGTTACAAAAATTTCAATTTTAAAAAATGTATTGCAGTTTTTACAAAAATATTAATAAGAATCCTTTTTCATCATTGATGATAATAAGAAATATTTCTTGAGCACTAAACCAGCATATTAGAATGATTTCTGAAGGATCATATGACTGAAGACTGGAGTAATGATGCTGAAAATAAAGCTTTATCATCACAGGAATAAATTACATTTTAAAATATATCCAAATAGAAAACAGTTACATTAAATTGTAATAATATTTCAAAATATGACTGTTTTTACTGTATTTTAGATCAAATAAATGCAGCATTGGTGATCAGAAGAGACTTCTTTTAAAATCCCCAAAATTATGAACAGTAGTCTATAACATTATTTAATTTTTTATTATTATTATTTAATATAAAATAAAGAAAAAATAGCTTATGTTTATATTAAAGCATCTGTCTGTGTAGTTTCTAAAATACCCACTTTTCTTGGACCTGGAATTTCAACCTGGAGGAAGGTCTGATTTCGTCTAAAGTTCTATTGTAATTTTGCCTAATGAAGCAAAAGGAGAATGACTTATATGAACAAAATGATAAAATAATGCTGTTTCCCCCCGTTTGCATTTTATCAAAATGTGCTTGTAAGGAAACGAGTCCAGCATCTGGTTTAGACTCCATGCATATCTGTTATCACATCCCACCTGTGTTAAATTGTCAGTAATTTAGAAAAAAAGGACACAGCTTGGAGGGTACACAGGGTCGTTCCGCCCTGCAGACACGGCCTGTCGAAAAGTAAGCAGCGGACAGCATTGATTGTCTCCTTATTACCACCGTGCCATTTTGCATAAGCAGCACAACGTGCTGATGGAAACAAGTGTGGCTTCAGGTGTGAAGCAGACATCCAGAAAATGAGTTACCCTCTCTCTCTCTCTCTCTCTCTCTCTCTCTCTCTCTCTTTCTCATAGCACATAAAGGCAGCTATCTAGTGAAAATGTCAGCCATGTCAAGGAGCCAGGAGCAGCCAGCGTGACCGAAGGCGGCCACTGAACGCTCTCGACCGGCTGACCTTGTGTCCACAGATGTACTCGCTAACATTTGCATCAAAGAACAGTTCTGCAAGAAATGTTTCAGAAATTAACAGAAACTCTTAAAGGGTAAGATACTATATGAGCCATAAAAAGCATAATGTGTCAAATATGAGACTTAGCAAAAAACACACATGCAAACTTTTTTCTTTTGTCTAAAGGTTCAATAAACTGTTCAATAAAAAAATAAAAAAAGAGTTTTTTAACACCCTCATGTTTTTCCAAACCTGTATGACTTTGGTTCTTCTGCGGTTATTTTAAAGAATGTTGGTAACCAGTTTTGGTTGCCATTGACTTCCATTGACTGAAACATTCAGTCAGAATTCCTTATTTTATGTTTTGCAGAAAAAAAAAAGTCATCATAAGGGTCAGCCTGTAGCACGATGGCATACTGGATTAAATCCAATACATAGTGGACTTATGACTTTTGCCCCTAAACCAGTTCAGCGCAAACTCCACCCTGCAGCCGATTCTAAAGATTTCATTACTGATGTGTCACAGTGCTAATTGCTTACACAACGCTACAACAAATACTAACCCAAAACCCTACTCTGCAAACTAACCTTAACCTCCTGATCACAGAATCTTGATCACAGAATTAACATTTTTGTGTGAACTACCCCTTTAAAGGTGCAGTACTTGATCTGGGAAATGCTAACATTAGCCTGCTAGCATTGAAAGGATACGATCCCACCCTCCCTGCAAATCGCCGTCCATAGCCAAAGCCTCCTGCAAAACACATGAAGGCACACACACACACACACACACACACACACACACACACACACACACACACACACACACACACACACACACACACACACACAGCTGTTCTCTGCAAAGTGTCACAAGAGACGGAGTTAATACCTCATGTCTCAAAGCACATAACATTACAATAATAATGAACATAAATAACTTAGAGAGCCTGTACCTGACTGCTGCTGATTCATTGCGGTGTTGATACTGTTGACATTGAAATGCATAATTCCGAGTCTGAGGATGTGAACAGCTCCGGTTTGTCGTCTTACATGCGCTTCATGAGCACACACGCACATTTGCACACACACATAAGGTCTCTCGCTCTCTCTGTCTTGTGCGCGCTACACGGTTTGGAGCTCGCGAGCTCTAGATTACGGGAGATTTGAACTAATGTGTGGCCATCAGGGAGCCGCTATCAATATACGGGAGACTTGGGATGTCTGTAAACGTTCACCGGGCGCTGCGTACATTGGCCAAAGAAGATCGCCTGTTTGGGCCTCATGTTTTTTTAGGACATCATATTATTTAATTCGGACCGAATATAATGATTTCATTTACATTTTATGGTCCTATGCCATCCACAGACGATATATATTTATAAAAATACATTGAGACCGTTTAACATAGTGATTTCTATCAGGATGCGAGGAGACTTTCAACCAGTATAACAAAAACTGTTTCTGTAGAGAATCACCCATTGCACCTTTAAAGTTGCAGTAGGGAGTTTTGAGAAAATGTTGACTTAGCCTGAAAATTTGAACAAGCACAACTTCCAGGTCCAACCCCCTTGCTCTCTGCTGCACTACAGCCCTCCCTCCACAGCTCCTCCCCCACAGCGGAGCCTGCCGTGAACGCGCAGGCTAGTAAACAGGACCACCGATGACGGCAGATTATAAACAGTTATGGAACATTCACTAATAGGAACGAAACATCAACAATATGCTTTACATTGACTATGGCCTGCCCATACTTTGACTACAAACTTGGTCCTCAAATCATTATGTATTTTGCAATACATGTAACTTTATAACGTTGCACTCTTTCTATAAGTTATAAATAGCTAGTAAGATAACGTTAAAGGATTAGTTCACTTTTAAAAAAACTTTTGCTGATAATTTACTCACCCCCATGTCATCCAAGATGTCCATGTCTTTCTTTCTTCAGTCGAAAAGAAATTAAGGTTTTTGATGAAAACATTCCAGGCTTTTTCTCCATATAATGGACTTCAATAGGACACAAACGTTTCAAGGACCAAATGACAGTTTCAGTGCAGCTTCAAAGGGCTTTAAACGATACCAGACGATGAATAAGGGTCTTATCTAGCGAAACGATCGGTCATTTCAAAAATAAATAAAAAACTTTAAGTTTTATAAGCACAAATGCTCGCCTTGCTCTGTTCTGTGACGCACGTTCGTGACTCTCCTGTTTGAACTCGTTCATCAAAATGAACAAATCTTTTTTCGAATCATTTCGAAATGAACGAATCTTTTTTGCGAGTCATTTCGTTCGTTGAATGAACGAAATGACTCGAAAAAAGATTCGTTCATTTGGATGAACGAGTTCGAACAGGAGAGTCACGAACGACGGTACGCGCTCGCGCTGTGCAAGAGAGGGGTAATCAGCGCGTACACGAGCGTGATTGACACTGCTAAGACATTCCTCCTGGCTCTGATTGGTTGTTTCTGACCGGGAGCGGTGTATTTCTGCAAATGGCAATAGGTCCACAGGGAGGAGCCAGAGGAGCTCGATTTTTTCCACAGATTATCTGTCTCATATTCTACTGTGAGGACATAATGACAGTTTTAACAAATATTTGTTTACAAAAGCTACCTACTGGAGCTTTAAGTGATCAGCACTGCCTGCCTCTCATATAAGTCCCCTTTGCCAAAACAAGCAGGACTTCATTTCCATTTTTCTGCCTCATGTTTTTCCCCTTCTCCCTCAACCCCTTCACTCCTTTGAAAACTGATTACAAATGGTCAATTTGAAAATGGAGTCCAAAGTCCCCAAGGCCACTCACTTGTCAAACTGAAAAAGGCACAAGGACGAACGGGAGGCCGAGTTGCCGCCCGCCCGGAAACGGCGAGACGAGAGAACACATAACAAATTCCCCCGTGCGACACGCCGCCTACGCCTGGCAAAAGAAGAGAGATGTGGGAGCGTGGGGGGTGGGGGACTTGGATCTTCAACATCTCGCCCTCAGCATTTATATCACAAGTCTCCACAAAGCAGCGATGGATCATTCCAGTCACTTGGTGTTAGCGCTATGGAGAAAAGCCATGGGCTGTCAGCAAGCGCAGGCCTTTCATATTTTACCAGAGACAGCACCTCTCTCTCTCCATCTCACTCAAAGCTAATGCTCTCCTTTGAGGACAATATCTTCAAAATCTCTCTCTCTCTCTTTTCATGCTGAGAGGCTTTTTTTGAATATGTTGCTGCCCCAATCTGTAACTGCTTGAGGAATCAAAGTTCGTCTGTCCTGCAGTACTGGATGTGGCAAGGTTCATTTTTCTGTCAACAACAATTTAGAAAGTCTTTGTTTTTGGATGGGTTTATAAATGCTGATATGGGTTGTTAAAAGCCATGCAGGGTTTATTTCTTAGAATCATTGCCAATACCAAAATCTTAGAATACAGTTTTGGTGGTTGGGGGTCCCAGTGATCCAGATTATGTCTGTAAAATATAATAGTTATATTATTATCATATTATAAATAATATGGATATTATTTAACCCCTTAACTGTCACCGTCCTGCTTATTATTTACCGCCTTTTTTATATCACATTTCTTGCGTTACCATGGAAACGGTACTCTAAATTCTTTTAGCGGCTCCTCCCCTAATGGGCGGTGTCAGGTTTCATATTACAAAATTTATTTTAACTACTTTATAATCAAAACATTTTGTAATCTTGACAAAACACATCGTTGGAAAGGTCTGAGTCTCAAGGTTCCATATTTTGTGATAGAAGTGATATTTGGTCAGAAATGTATTAATTTGTATAAAAAAAAATATTCAATGGAATGTGGGTTACAGTATAACCGGTGGCTATTTTTGGTACAGCGCTTAAACAAAATCATATTTTGAATACAACTTGATTAGACATATGGCTTTGATTATATAGTAATTTTAGAGTAAAAATGATTTTGTAAAATGTATATTTTATAGAGAGATTATATTTTATATTTATTCTTTGTTGGTTTTATATTATATCTTCAATAAAACTCAGATGACAGAAATGATAAAACTCTTATGAAACCCCTTAGTAAACTTTTATTTTAAAATAATAATAATAATAATAATAATAATAATAAAATAATGTACTGTAAAAGTATATGTGTGAAATTAATGTAATGATTTTGGACACTGTTGCAAGTTAATTGCAATTAAGAGAAAATGTATTGTAGTTTAAATTTATATTAAATGCTGTTTTGACCATAGACTGTAAATGTTTTGACCCATGTAAGTAGGACTTAAGGAGTACATCGTTATATAAAATTTCATAACTTCTTATTAATATTATCTGCAAGATAATATATATATATATATATATATATATATATATATATATATATATATATATATATATATGATATATTTCATTAATATTATACTATATGCAAGTATACAGATTTAAAAAAAATATATATACTTTTAAGTTTTGAAGTAAGTGCACATACAATTAAGCTTTTTTTTCACAAAGATGTTGTTTTACATTAAAACTTATTAAAATATGTCATTAATATGTAACCCATGGCTTAAACTTAACTCTATAACATCAGGTCTCAAAAACAAACAGCTAAAGATAACACCCTTTATAATTCACACGATTCTCACAGAGGAAGAATTCAGTGCTGAAATAAAGGTCAGCAGCCTTGTAAGTCATTTTAGGAATATCTTTCAGTTGTTCATTTCTATTATAATTAGGAAGTAAAGCTTATGAGATTGTTTGGGTCTTTGACACAAGTGTGTGATTCACCAAAGAGTGTCACTATCAAGATGAGTTTTATATTTGAAACAAAGTGTCCCTATTTCTTACCTAGCAAGTACATGAAGTGCTGACTCAGACAACAGAAAGAAAATTAAAATTGTTGAAGTAAATGAAATGATGGAACAAAAACATCACAGAAAATTAGATACATGTAAACCACAGAAGTAGAGAACTGAACATGCTAACTGAACAAATAATCGACGTTGACTCCCCAGCCATATTTCAAAGAGATTTTGACGACTCAATCTCAAGTCATTGCCTAAATATAAACTGCACTCTCAGGAAAAAAGGTACAAAAGCTATCACTGGGGCGATACCCTTCCAAAAGGTACATCTTTGTACCTAAAGAGTGCATAGTATTACCTCAAAGGTACATAATTGTTACTAAAAGTGTATTATTACCTTACCTTTTGAAAGGGTGCCATCCCAGTGATAGATTTTGAACCTTTTTTTCTGAGAGTGTGTTAATTAAATTTCTGACAAAATGTGGGAAATATACCGCTATAGCATAAAGGACACTTAGAGCCACAACATAAACCCCACTCAGAAACTCGGATCATGTAACGGTCCACCTAATCCCCTGATTCAGGCGAAAGCTAAATTTGTCAAGCCTCTTAAAAGTTGAGTGAAGAGGAGGACTGTGTCTTTGAGGGGCTCAAGGACAGTTTGTGTTCTCGGTGAAGCATATTCAAGGATGCAAACAGCCAACTTAAATACATAGACATGGCTACACCACTTCAGTGCGTCCCGTTTAAAAAAATCATCTTTCCAAAAATGTTAAATACAACAGTGATAAACCCTGGTTCACCCCAGAGATTATGGGCTTAACAAAAAGGAGAACTTTCCTATATAAAGGCTAAATATAATCTTTACAAAAAGATTTGCGCTACGACAGCAGCACAAAGAGAACATTAAAACTCTCAAAATATATCATCCCGTGCGGTAGAGGACACCATGCTATCAAATCAGCAGAACAGATTGTTTTACAAAATGTATTCACTGTGGAATTGAAGGTCAACATACTATACAAAAATCAGCTGCGGTCTTAGGTATTTACAGACAGAAAGCTTTTGTAACATCGTCTCTACAGTTACTGTCTCATTGGACTGTTCTTTCTAGATTACCGGTATGTGATCATTTATTGTTCATTTTCCTAATCATAAAAACATCCAATCGGCTTTCTGAAAGACTACAAAATCATCTCCAGGGGTGTTCATGTGCATTTTCCATGTCGGCTTTTGGTATTTACCATAATTACCATAGCACGTGAACGCACCATTACTGTCATGTATTTGTCTCTTGTTTTGTGTGCAAACACATGGCCGGTTGTTTTGGGCTATGTGTTTGCATTGTCTTGTTTTACCTCGTTTCCTTGTTAGTTAATGTTGTATCAGTGTCACCTGTGATTGTGATCACGTGTCCTTACCACGCCCCTTGTTCCCTCGTTAGTATTGATGTTCATCAGTGTCACCTGTACCTTTGTGATTGTGTTCTATGTAAGCTTTCGGTGTTTGTTCCTCAGTGCTGGTTCGTCTTGTTAACATTTGGTTCTGTGAGTACTGTGATCTGTCTGTGAATGTTCCAGTTCCGTTTTATTGTCAAGTCTAGTTTTTGTCTTAGTTACTGTTTGTCTGCCCCATCGTGGGTCTTTGTTTTCCGATTATAAATAAACCGTGTTTTGTGAAAGTTTCTGTCTGCGCTTGGGTTCTATTTAGCGTAACGTGACACTTACACACTGTAAGTTGATGAGTTGATTTATTGATTTATGATGAGTTGATATCGTGTTTAAATATGCTCCCGTTCATAGAGATTTTTAGATGGGTGTGGAGGCTTTTTAGGCCGTGTAGAATCTGCGATCTTTGATCTAGTTTGTTCGCTTGCTTCCATGGCTTTAATATGCTGTGTCTTCCGCCAACTGGCAACCTGTGGTGACGAAATACTATTGGGTAAATTGGCAATGTGCGGGATCGCACCACCCAAAACAAAAACAGACATTCCGACACGGAACGCAGATTTTAAAGTAAAATTACTGGCTGTAGCATTTTTTTTATAGAGAAACAAGCATGTTTCCTAAATATCTGCAAACATATTATGGTATGTTTATGCTTTAGTACAGTCAAAAACTTACATACAGCAGCTTTAAGGTTTGGGTTAGATTAAATTGACTTAGTTAAAAAGTTACCTGTAGTCAGTAGAAATGGTTTAAAACATTTCCAATCAGTTATTGTCTGATTGCATGTTTTTTTTTCTACATGTGAGCAATTATTGTTCATTTTCCTTTAATGAGAAAGACAACGGGCTTCCTGAAAGACTACAGACTGGTAGCACTTCAGGAAAAAAGAATAATCTTCAGCTCTTTCTTCAGCCAACAGCAAACTGAATTAAATCAACAAGACTACATGGTAAAACCTGTGGATGATGCAGTCAGCTTGTGCCTTGAGTTATTTCTTCAAGTGTGTACAGCATATTAATTTCTGTCCTGTTTAACACTTAAAGGGATAGTTCACCCAAAAATGAAAATTCTGTCATTTATTCACCCTCATGTCGTTCCAAACCCATAAGACTTTCATTCATCTTCAAAACACAAATTAAGATATTTTTAATGAAATCTGAGACATTTCTGTCCTTCCATTGAAAGTCTATTCAAAATGTTCATAAAGAGATTGTAAAATAAATCCATACAAATCTAGCAGTTTAATCCAAGTCCTCCGAAGAGACATGGTTGCCTTATATGATAAACAGTTTTAACATGTACAATTCCACATTTAGATCTCTCTCTCTAAAAAGTTTAAAAGTTCTCTTTAAAAGTTAATTATATTTTAGCATATTAAATGCAAAACAGACAATTAATTTGTGTACAAACACCCTTAAAACACTATAGATACTGTAAAATCAATACCCTATTAGATGCCAAATACACTTTGCATTTTTATAGTGTTTAACATGCAAACTATGAGAATTTGTATGCTATCTAACTGTAATGCAGTTTTTTTTCTTTTGACTGCTTCAAAACATATTTTTTTCTCGTTCATTTGAACAGTTTGAAATATTGAAAGCTTTTTCTGAAAGCATTTTCTTTCCCTCATCTGACCACAGTCCTGCAGAAGGGAGAATGTTTGACAGCTGAACTTGACTGAGGCTTTTTTCCACAAACATGTACATGTAAGCCAGGAGACATCTGACAGATTGCGTCTGAGAACATCGGCACAAATAAACGGGGATCTACACTCAAATCATTGCTCAGGCTCTGTAGTTGTCTATCGAACAGCTGCATTTCAAATCAGTTTTCAATGGGAATTCTGTGTTGTAAATATATGGGCATTTTTTTTTAGATATTTTGATCTAATGAACGAAATAAGCTTACGCAATTTACATTTGAACTCGAAAGGAGACGATGGAAAAACAAATGGAGAGCAACAGCTTTCATTTCTGCTTTGAAAGTCACAAGACAGCGCCAAACGTGGATAGTGTGTGACACACCAAGTCGACGGTTGGCCATTGGGCAATGTCGGGCTGTTTTTGGCAGAGGTGGACGTAACGAAGTACATTTACTTGAGTACTGTAATTAAGTACACTTTTTGAGTATCTGTACTTAAAAATATTTCTGGAAACTTTTTACTTTAACTTAACTACATTTGAAAGACAAATATCGTACTTTTTAATCCTCTACATTTCTGTCAAGGTCCTTGAGGAGAAAGTAGTAATGTCAGTCATGCAGGGGACATCTCTAAAACATGATTGTTTTTTTGCAGGTGACAGACAGCCTATCAGTAATCACTCTTGTAGGGTCACGTGTCGTGAAGTTCAGTGATTTCCCATCATTTTCTTTGAACACTAATCAACTGGTGGCAAAATGGACGAAGACAGATCCTTGGCGCAGTGCGCACATCCATGGCAAATAGCTCTTTCTGTTTTGCTGTTTGTTAAAGCAGAATTGCTGTTGGGCAGTTATACAGCTATGGTTGTGTAGCTGGGTTTTAAACCAGGTTGGATTTTTATAGACCACTTGATTCAAATGTGCATGAATTGATACACATAGATGTGTACTTCTTTTGTTGGGGTGGTAGGAGTGTTACATAAAAGAAAAATGAAAATGTATTTTTTGTCAATTGAGTTGTTTAATTTCTATAGGTTTTATAACATTCTAAAAGCTCTTAATTCCACAGATACTACTAACTGGTAGGAGTATTTACTAGGTTGCTTCAGAGGCATAATGTACTGTAAGTATTACATACAACAATGCAACAATAATAAAACAATGCATTGACATTTACTTTTTACACTTAAGTATTTTTAAAAACGAGTACTTCTGTACTTTTACTTAAGAATTTTATTTTATTTTTTACAACTTTTACTTGTAACGGAGTAATATATGACCAGTAGTATCTGTACTTTCACTCAAGTAAGGAAGTTGTGTACTTTGTCCACCTCTGGTTTTTGGTTTGTATATCTGCAGTCCTAGATGTGGTTTCCCTTTTTGAATGATAAAAATAGACTATTGATACCTGCTGATATAGACAGATATTTACTTGCACGCAGGCGCAGAACGCACATGCTAGTTGACAGTCACCTTTGGTCCTTTTGGTGTGTTCAAGCGCAGGTTTTTAGTGATGACAATACAGTCAGCTTTCATCGCCGCTAGTTCTTTGACGTCGGCTTGGTGTGTCCCAGGCTTATAAAATTAGGAATGATGAGAGAACATTGTGCTTTACGTTTTTCGTCTTCAAACCAAACTTGGGTCTTAGGCCAATAAGTTGGCTAGCACACTTCCCATAATGTTTACTTCTTTAGGTCAGTATGCGGAGAGTAGATGATCTTTTGTGGCTGTTTGAACTCATTAGACCACATGAGTGTCTACACTTCGAAAGCAATTTGTTCTAATGCGTTTTTGACAACCTCTGGAAGTGGTCGAAACATATCTTAATATTCAATTCAATTCAATTCAATTCAAATTTATTTGTATAGCGCTTTTCACAATACATATTGTTTCAAAGCAGCTTTACAGAAAGTGCATTTCAGAAATGTACATAGAAAAACGTCTCGGTTACGTATGTAACCCTCGTTCCCTGAGTAGGGAACGGAGACGTTACGTCGGATGACGACGAATGGGGTTTCGCTTAGAAAGCCTATCAGCTTCGAGTATTACAAAAGGAGCCTATGGCAAAGAAATGCCATGGGTCTGCGGAATTTGCATGACGTAACTCCGCCCCACCTCGTGGGTATAAAAGGAGGAAGTCCGCAACAGCAGTTTATGTTTCTTCGCTGAGGAGCCAAGACTGAGCTCAGGCGATCCCCGCGGTACAGCGGAAAGTGGCAGGCAGACGTAACGTCTCCGTTCCCTACTCAGGGAACGAGGGTTACATACGTAACCGAGACGTTCCCTTTCGTTGTCACTCCGAGTTACGTCGAATGACCACGAATGGGGTTACCAGTCTAATCACGCCACCTTCTCAGCTGTCTTCCAGTGCCCTGCGTAAATCGAGATCCCTGTCATAGACTGGACGAAGGACTCCATTTAACACAGGAATACCAAGGTACACTGGGAAGCATGTCCCAAGCTAGGGGAAGTATGCAATTAATGCCAACCCAGAGGGGGGGGGGGACTTAGAGAATACACATATGACCCGAAGGAAACATATGGAGAACACTGGGGTGTCCAGCCGCAGGTGGAATATTTCAACCCCAGGGGTGGCAAGGTGGCTTGCCAAGGGAAAGACACATGCTCAGAGAGGCTTACAGTGGAAATACACATGTGGGGGTCGCTCAGGGGAGGGACCATGCACACGGGAGGCACCTAGCTGACGCGCAGGCAAGAGACACTGGCGCCGACGTCAGGAGTGCTGGAGGAGCTCAGGGCTTTCGGAAAAGCTAACCTGAGGAGAATATCGCACGTATCCAGTCCGTGGAGTGGAATGGCGACACCTGAGCGGGTCCGGTACTAGCTAGTTGAAGCGAGTACATGAGAGGACACTGGCTCCACTCGGAGATTATAGAATCTGGCGAATGTGTTAGGTGTCGCCCAGCCTGCAGCTCTGCAGATGTCTGTTAGCGAGGCGCCATGCGCTAGAGCCCAAGAGGATGCCACACTCCGGGTGGAGTGGGCCGTCACACCAAGGGGGCACGGTCGAACTTGCTGCTGGTAAGCCAAGGCAATGGCGTCCACTATCCAGTGAGACAACCTTCGCTTGGAGAGAGCCTTTCCCTTCAGCTTCCCACCATAACAGACAAAGAGCTGGTCTGAGGTCCTGAAACACCGCGTCCTGTCTACATAGGCGCGAAGAGCGCGTACTGGACAGAGCAGTGCCAAGGCTGGGTCTGCCTCCTCCGGGGGCAGCGCTTGCAGGTTCACCACCTGGTCCCGAAAGGGAGTGGTAGGAACCTTGGGCACATATCCGGGCCGGGGTCTCAGGATCACGTGAGAGAAAGCCGGTCCGAATTCCAGGCACGCTTCGTCGACGGAGAATGCGTGCAGGTCCCCTACCCTCTTGATGGAGGCCAGTGCAACCAGGAGCGCTGTCTTCATTGACAGGAACTTAAGCTCGACTGACTGCAGGGGCTCAAAGGGAGCACTCTTCAGGGCAGTTAGAACCACTGAGAGGTCCCAAGAGGGAACGAGAGGAGGGCGAGGAGGATTTAGTCTCCTCGCTCCTCTCAGGAACCTGATGACCAGGTCGTGCTTCCCTACCGACTTACCTTCGACTAGGTCATGGTGTGCGGCAATGGCGGCAACATAGACCTTAAGGGTGGAGGGAGACAGCCTTCGCTCCAACCCTTGCTGAAGGAAGGAAAGCACAACGCTGATCGAGCATCTCCGGGGGTCTTCTCGGTGAGAAGAGCACCAGTCGACGAAGAGGTTCCACTTCAACGCATAGACGTGTCTCGTGGACGACGCTCTAGCGGAAGTGATGGTAGCCGCCACCGCTGGTGGAAGGGTACTCAAACCTACCTCGAGCCGTCCAGGAGCCACACGTGGAGGCTCCAGAGATCGGGGCGAGGGTGCCACAGGGTGCCCCATCCCTGAGAAAGAAGGTCCTTCCTCAGAGGAATGGGCCAGGGAGGTGCTGTCGCGAGGAGTGCAAGTTCGGGGAACCAGGTCCGGCCGGGCCAATACGGCGTGACCAAAATGACCTGCTCCTCGTCCTCCCTGACCTTGCGCAAGGTCTGCGCAAGAAGGCTCACTGGGGGAAACGCATATTTGCGGCCCGGCGGCCAGCTGTGCGCCAGTGCATCCGTGCCGAGCGTGCCCTCGGTCAGGGAAAAATACAGGGCGCAATGGGTCGAGTCGTGAGAGGCAAACAGATCTATCTGTGCGTCCCCGAACTGGTCCCAAATCAGCTGAACCGACTGGGGATGGAGTCGCCATTCTCCAGGGAGGGGCTGAAGCCGTGAGAGCTCGTCGGCTGCACAGTTCAGGGCTCCGGGAATGAAAATGGCTCGAAGCGACCTCAGATGCTTCTGACTCCATAGAAGGAGGTGGCGGGCGAGTTGTGACATACGGCGGGAGCGTAGACCACCTTGATGGTTGATGTACGCTACAGTAGCGGTATTGTCTGAGCAGACTAGTACGTGTTGACCCCTGAGCAACGCCCGGAAGCGGTGCAGGGCAAGGCGTACTGCCAACAACTCGAGGCAATTGACATGCCATAGCCGCTGGGGTCCTGTCCAGGAGCCCGCAGCAGCATGTCCATTGCACATGGCGCCCCAGCCCGTGGTGGAGGCATCCGTGGAGACCACAACATGCCGGGAAGCTCGTTCCAGGGGGACACCCGCCCTGAGAAAACTGAGGTTCGACCACGGGGTGAGGAACTGACGGCAGGTCGGAGTAACTGGTACCCGGAGCGTGCCTTGATGCCATGCCCACCTCGGGACTCGGTCGCGAAGCCAAAGCTGAACCGGTCTCATATGAAGCAATCCGAGCGGCGTGACCGCGGCTGCAGATGCCATATGCCCCAGGAGCCTCTGAAAATGTTTCAGTGGAACCGCATTCTTGCTCCTGAGATGTCTCAGGCAAGTCAGCAGTGACTGCGCACGCTCGCTCGTAAGCTGCGCGGACATGGCGACCGAGTCGATGTCCATACCGAGAAAAGAGATCCTCTGCACGGGGCAAAGTTTGCTCTTCTCCCAGTTGACCCGAAGGCCCAGACGAGCTAGGTGCCGGAGCACTAGGTCCCTGTGTTCGCAAACCTGATCTCGAGAGTGAGCTAGGATCAGCCAGTCGTCGATATAACTCAGGATGCGAACCCCGTGTTCCCGAAGGGGAACAAGGGCAGCCTCGACGACCTTCGTGAAGGTGCGAGGAGACAGGGCTAGCCCGAAAGGGAGAACCGCGTACTGGTATGCCTGCCCCTCGAAAGCAAACCGTAGGAACGGTCTGTGTCGAGGAAGAATGGAGAGATGAAAGTAGGCGTCCTTCAGGTCGATCGCTGCAAACCAATCCTGGGGCCGCACGCATTCGAGAACGCGTTTGGCGGAGAGCATTTTGAATGGCAGCCTGTGAAGGGAGCGGTTCAGCACGCGCAAGTCCAGGATTGGCCGTAACCCACCGATTTTCTTGGGGACAATGAAGTAGGGGCTGTAGAACCCAGACCTCATCTCGGCTGGAGGGACAGTCTCGATTGCACCCTTCGCCAGCAGGGTGGCAATCTCTGCTCTCATGATAGGGGCATTGCCACCGACCAAAGTGGAGCGGACTCCCCTGAAGCGGGGAGGAGACCGTGCGAACTGAATCGCATAGCCGAGCCTGATGGTGCGCGCGATCCAGCGGGACAGACGGGGAAGCTCTAACCAGGCTCCCAGGAACTGAACCAGCGGGATCAAGCGGACGACAGGCGTCCCCCCGGAGGGGCATCGAAGCGGAGTAACTGGCCCAGACGTGGACGGCATAGCGGCCCGGTGTGGGGGCACAGTTAGCAACCGCGCCCTGACAGAGGGGGCCAGGGGAGGACCAGGCTGGTCGTCCCGCGGGGGCCTGCTCTGCCAGGGGTCTGGCGACAGAGGGGGACAGGGGCGACGCGGTCCGTGGACGGCACGCCTTGTCAACCGCCTCTGGGACAGAGGGGGGCGAGGAGAGCACGGCTTGTGGGCGGCGCTCTGTGTCGCCCGAGAACTCTGTGAGCTCAGGGAAGAGAGGGTCGTTTCTGTCTTTAACCACTTTAGGGTGCTGCCCACCCGTGGGTGAGCAGCGGGGAGCGGAGAACAAAAGATTCTCCCCCGGCCCTCCACCGGGGGAAGGAGTGGTCCTGCTACCATCTCCTAAAAAACGACCATCTTCCCTGAGCAGCCCATCTCAGGAGCGCCGCTTGGCCCAGCGTTTAGCGGGGGGCGGGGCGGGAGAGGGCTGTGGCGCCTTCTTACGGCTTCCTCCGCGACCGGCCCGGGGTGGAGGCTGCTGCGTGGGCCGGGCGGGAGGGGCGGGAGCCGCAGGAGGGCGCCCTCGGCGGGAAACAGGACGAGGCGTCTGCCCGGTCGGCTGGGTGGAGGCAGCAGCTGGCCGGCGGGGCAGAATGTGTTTTATGGCCTCGGTCTGTTTCTGGGCGGTTGAAAACTGTTGGGCAAAGTCTTCAACCGCACCGCCGAAGAGGCCGGCCTGGGACAAGGGAGCGTTAAGCAGACGGGTCCGCTCCGCGTCCCGCATGTCAGCCAGGTTCAGCCAGAGATGTCTCTCCTGGACCACGGCTGTGGACATCACCAGACCCAGGGAGCGCGCGGTAACCTTCGTCGCCCGGAGAGCAAGGTCGGTCGCGGCGCGCAGCTCATTGAAGAGCCCTGGGTCTGTCCTACCCTCGTGCATGTCTCTGAGCATCTGGGCCTGGTAGACCTGCAGAGTGGCCATAGCATGCAGTGACGCAGCCGCCTGTCCCGCCGCTCTGTAACACTTCGCCACCAAGGTCGACGAAAATCTACAGGCTTTGGATGGGTGCTTAGGCTCGCCACGAGAAGAAGCACTCTGAGGACATAGTTGCATGGCAACAGAGCGTTCAACCGGGGGAGCCCAGTGTACCCACGGGCGGCTGCATCATCGAGGGGAGGAAAGGCGGATGAGACCAACGAGCGGTCACGGGAAGACAACGGGGTCTTCCAGGACTTCGAGATCTCATCATGCACATCCGGGAAGAAAGGTATTGGGGTTTGCCGAGGACGAGGGTCGGCGGCCTTACCCAAAAACCAATCGTCCAGCCGCGAGTGCTCAGGACAGGGTGGAGGCCTCCACTCAAGCCCGATGCTCGCGGCTGCCCGGGAAAGCATGGCCGTCATCTCCGGATCAGACTCGAGCACAGCCGTATGCACACCGGAAGGTGGCAGCTGTGACGAGCCCTCACTTCCAGAAGAATCAAACCCACCTTGTGATGCAGCAACAGACATGACATCATCCTCTGTAGCTTCAACCGAAACACGCGGGCCACCAGAGGGTAGACCCGCGGGAATCGGCAGTTCACTAGCGGGCACATAGTCGGCGCCTTGTTCCAGACCGTCACCCTCAGGTCACCCTGGCCACCAGCCGCAGGGCGGGGGTTGGATGAGGGGACTCTCACTCTTGCGAGTTCACCGAGTCTCGACCGTAATGACGCGATGGTCATGTTCCCACAGAGAAAACATGAGTCATCCACGAGCGCTGCTCTAGCATGATCAATGCCCAAACATACTATGCAACGCTCGTGCCCATCAGAGTCCGATACCAATCTGCCGCAACCAGAAGTACACGGGCGAGGCATCTTTAAAAAGACGTGCCGCGTGTAAGCTCTTTTAGTGAGAAAACTCAAGTGTTGAAGCGCCCGGGGAGAAACGTGCCGACTGGCAAATCACTGCACTAGATCAGCAGGAAGCACGCTCTCGCCGTAGATCGCCGTCACACCAACACTCGAGGCACTCGTTCGTGAAGCTGACAATTCAGAGATGGCTTGTGGAGAGAAGAATAAACTTGGCTCCGAAGCGAAAACATAAACTGCTGTTGCGGACTTCCTCCTTTTATACCCACGAGGTGGGGCGGAGTTACGTTATGCAAATTCCGCAGACCCATGGCATTTCTTTGCCATAGGCTCGTTTTGTAATACTCGAAGCTGATAGGCTTTCTAAGCGAAACCCCATTCGTCGTCATCCGACGTAACTCGGAGTGACAACGAAAGGGAAATACAGTTAGTTAATCATGTATTAATTTAGGGCATAACATATCGCCGGCGTTGAGTCGTCTCTTCACAGGCGTCGAGTCGTCTTTTCACAGTCGTTTAGTCATCTAATACCAGGTGTAAACAGGGACTAACACACATCCTATTTTCTACATAACTATTTTCGTTCATTTAACACTTTTTAACTCATTTATGACTCTGTATGAGGGTACTTTTGTGTGTTTTTGTCCATTCAAGCACAAAAGTGTACTCAATGCGCAACTGGCGGCATTCTGTGTGTGCATTTTGGGTGTTTGTTCACAGAGAGCCGATTTAAAGACAGAGCGCCAGTACAGATTTGAGATCTATTTCGCATCTTATCACACTTAAATGGTTTACTAGGACTTGAATGAATGATAGTGTGATGATATATTGTAGCCAAAGGAATGGATTTAACGGCAATTGCGTTAAATATTTTTAACTCGTCAAACTGAAAAAAATTAATCGCATGTGTTAACGCGTTAATTTTTACGGCCCTAATATTGTCTTGAGAGGTATAAGTAATTAGAACCATAATCTGAGAGGGTGTGGCTGTGTAGGTTTAAGGAAAGAGCGAGAGTGAGTGAGCAAATGCCATTTTCATAGATTTTGTTGTTGTTAAATCGTGCAGTCAGTGCCTGCATAAAGAAATATTCAACTCCTGAATAATTGGAGTCATGGACACACTTCCATCTCATGTTTACATTTTTATCCCTGCTTCTGGTGCACTTGTCAAAAGGTACAGCTGTTGGTGGAATTGACTGAATCTGAATCTCTTTTCCCGTAAATGATTCATCTGGACGGTCAATACTTAAATCCTCAAAGAAGCAGCATGGCTCCACACGACAGCATCAGTGAGACAGTTTGAAAATTGCTGGGAGGATGAATAATTTCATTAAAGTAAGACAGATTTGCGTGTGTGCATAAAAATAAGAATGTGCCTCCTGTAAATCCCAATGTTCAACCATTAAAAGAGCAAATGCCCTGATTAATAGATAAACTCTTATCTCTTGGTCAAGAACAACTTAGTATTTCTCAAAGACTGACATGAGGATTTTATTGTGGTTATATTTGTCTGTTCTTTTTACGTTAGTGCATTTAAAATGTCTTGCTGCAAGCCAATCAGAGGCACCCTACTTCAGAGAACCAACATCGTGCTTCTTTAGTGTACATTAGTGACATGAAAGCAGTAAAGAAATGGCTTCCTTGGGGCTGACATATTTCACTTTCAGAGCCAAACAATGCACTGGATGGTATGAGTTGGAAGGCATTGAACCATTGCATCATCAAAGGCACTTTATACATCAGCTATTTTACCTGACGTGGATTAATTATACAGTGGAGAAATTTAGGCTGCTGCAGCTGAAATTCACTGAGAAAATAGGCTGAAATTTGATTCTGACATAAAGGGCTGGGCATTTGGGAAATGCCTCACTGTCTTATGGTGCTATAAATACTATAATGTTATAATTCTCACTGGTGTCAAACAGCAATCAATGATCAAATTTCTTGCTGCATTGATATGTGTTTTACAGTAAGCAAACATGAACACATTGCATTTGTCATTAAAATGGAATGGAAAAAGTATTAAGTATCTTTGTACAGATTCTTCTGGTCTCTGCATTGGTCATAGTATATGAAGACCCATTTTTTCCATTATCAAAGTGAAAATGATATATGGTATTGATTTTGGAGCTCTATGTTGGAGCCTAGATATCAGATCAATACGTTCACCGTATTTCTCTAGTTAAAGATATGTGTACCCTCAGTGGTAAGATGCTAAAAGTACTAGCAATGTTTCTGAGTTTTAAAGTGAGCATGAAATGAAATTCACCTTATTTTCTAAATGCATTTTATAGATCTTATAATGAACAATTAATTGGTGCATACATTTAGTTTTTTACATCTCAAAATCCAATCAACAACGTATGCATAGAACCTAGTCCCACATTTTTTCTTTTCAATAATGACACACTCGCATGTACAATACAGAAGAAATGTTCTATTTCACTGCGACTTAAATGTCAACATTACAACCAATATAATATCTACTTTCTGGTCTTAATGTACACTATTCATCAACACACTGATCCAAAATGCTGCAGCTAGAGTGGTCTTTAACTAACCGAAGAGGGCACGTCACTCCTCTCCTCACAAAATTGCACTGGTTACCATTTGCCGCTCGTATCAAATTCAAGTCACTGACGTTTGCCTACAGAACAACCACTGGCTCTGCTCCCTTATACCTAAACTTATTACTTCAGACTTACAGTATCTCACAAAAGTTAGTACATGCCTCACATTTTAGTATATCTTCTCAAGGGACTATACTATAGAAATTAAACTTGGATAGATTTTATAGTAGTCAATGTGCTGCTTGTACAGGTCCTTCTCAAAAAATTTGCATATTGTGATAAAGTTAATTATTTTCCATACTGTAATGATAAAAATTAAACTTTCATATATTTTAGATTCATTGCACACCAACTGAAATATTTCAGGTCTTTTATTGTTTTAATACTGATGATTTTGGCATACAGCTCATGAAAACCCCAAATTCCTATCTCAAAAAATTAGCATATCATGAAAAGGTTCTCTAAACGAGCTATTAACCTAATCATCTGAATCAACTAATCAACTCTAAACACCTGCAAAAGATTCCTGAGGCTTTTAAAAACTCCCAACCTGTTTCATTACTCAAAACCGCAATCATGGGTAAGACTGCCGACCTGACTGCTGTCCAGAAGGCCATCATTGACACCCTCAAGCAAGAGGGTAAGACACAGAAAGAAATTGCAGCGTGGCATGGAGGCAATCAGCCTGTGGCACTACTGAGGTGTTATGGAGGCCCAGGATGCTTCGATAGCGGCCTTAAGCTCATCCAGAGTGTTGGGTCTTGCGTCTCTCAACTTTCTCTTCACAATATCCCACAGATTCTCTATGGGGTTCAGGTCAGGAGAGTTGGCAGGCCAATTGAGCACAGTAATACCATGGTCAGTAAACCATTTACCAGTGGTTTTGGCACTGTGAGCAGGTGCCAGGTCGTGCTGATCTCCATAAAGCTTTTCAGCAGATGAAAGCATGAAGTGCTCCAAAATCTCCTGATAGCTAGCTGCATTGACCCTGCCCTTGATAAAACACAGTGGACCAACACCAGCAGCTGACATGGCACCCCAGACCATCACTGACTGTGGGTACTCCAGTGCTGCTTATCTGTAGCTCAGGTCAGGTGCTTCTGCCGCTGTTTCTGGTTCAAAAGTGGCTTGACCTGGGGAATGCGGCACCTGTAGCCCATTTCCTGCACACGCCTGTGCACGGTGGCTCTGGATGTTTCTACTCCAGACTCAGTCCACTGCTTCCGCAGGTCCCCCAAGGTCTGGAATCGGTCCTTCTCCACAATCTTCCTCAGGGTCCGGTCACCTCTTCTCGTTGTGCAGCGTTTTTTGCCACACTTTTTCCTTCACACAGACTTCCCACTGAGGTGCCTTGATACAGCTCTCTGGAAACAGCCTATTTGTTCAGAAATTTCTTTCTGTGTCTTACCCTCTTGCTTGAGGGTGTCAATGATAGCCTTCTGGACAGCAGTCAGGTCGGCAGTCTTACCCATGATTGCGGTTTTGAGTAATGAAACAGGCTGGGAGTTTTTAAAAGCCTCAGGAATCTTTTACAGGTGTTTAGAGTTAATTAGTTGATTCAGATGATTAGGTTAATAGCTCGTTTAGAGAACCTTTTCATGATATGCTAATTTTTTTAGATAGAAATGTTGGGTTTTCATGAGCTGTATGCCAAAATCATCAGTATTAAAACAATAAAAGACCTGAAATATTTCAGTTGGTGTGCAATGAATCTAAAATATATGAAAGTTTAATTTTTATCATTATATTATGGAAAATAATGAACTTTATCACAATATGCTAATTTTTTTAGAAGGACCTGTATAGCACTATATATTTACTGTCCTCTGAAAATAACTCAACATACAGCCATAATTGTCAAAATAGCTGGCAACAAAAGTGAGTACACCCTAAGTGAACATGTCAAAAACCCTGTCCAAAGTGTCAATATTTTGTGTGAGCACCATTGTTATCTAGCACTACGTTAATCCTCCTAGGCATGGAATTCACCAGAACCAGCACCGGCACTGCCTTGGTGGAAAAGGGGTATTAGTCTCATCAGGCCACAGGACATGGTTCCAGGAATTCAAGCTCTTGGACAGGTTGCTTTCAGCAAACTGTTTGCAGGCTTTCTTGTGAGCCAGCTTCAGAGGAGGCTTCCTTCTGGGATGACGACCATTGCAAACCGACTTGTTGCAGTGTGCGGCATATGGTCTGAGCACAGCTGACCGTTCGCTTCTGCAACCTCTAAAGCAATGCTGGCAGCACTCATGCGTCTGTTTTTTTAAGACAGCTTCTGCACCTGACGCACAGCACAAGGACTCAACTTCTTTGACTGATCCTCGCAAAACCTGTTCCGAGTGGAACCCGTCTTGGAAAACCTCTGTATGACCCTGGCCTGTACTGTAACTCAGTTTCAGGGTTTTACCAATCTTCTTAAAGCCTAGGTCAACTTTGTGGAGAGCAACAATTATAATTCTCAAATCCTTAGAGAGTTCTTTGCCATGAGGTAATACTAATAATGTAATAATAATTTGTTACATTTATATAACGCTTTTCTAGGTACTCAAAGCGCTTTACATATGGAAGAGGGAATCTCCTCAACCACCACCACTGTGTAGCATCCACCTGGCAGCCATATTGCACCAGAACGCCCACCACACACCAGCTTATTGGTGGAGAGGAGACAGAGTGATGAAGCCAATCGGTATATATGAGGATGATTAGGAGGCCATGATGGACAGAGGCCATTGGGCAAATTTTGCCAGGATGCTGGGGTTAAACCCCTACTCTTTTTCCGAAGGACATCCTGGGATTTTTAATGACCACAGAGAGTCAGGACCTTGGTTTAACGTCTCATCTGAAGGACGGTGCTCTTTGACAATATAGTGTCCCCATCACTATACTGGGGCATTAGGACCCACACAGACCACAGGGTGAGCACCCCTTGCTGGCCTCACTAACACCTCTTCCAGCAGCAACCTGGTTTTCCCAGGAGTACAGGAGTTTCCCATCCAGGTGCTGACCAGGCTCAGCCCTGCTTAGCTTCAGTGGGCAACCTGTCTTGGGCTACAAGGTGATATGGCTGCTGACATAAGGTGCCATGTTGAACATCCAGTGGTCAGAATGATAGAATTGTACTCAAATCACAAATTTTAACTGCTCTAATACAAGATGCACAAATTTGTATGGTCCTGTCAAACAGACAAAAACATGAAAATCATGAATAGGAGATGTGGCTTTGTAAGGTTAAACGACGTACAGCCATTATCACTTAGGGTGTACTCACTTTTGTTGGCAGGTATTTTGAAATAATGGCTGTATGTTGAGTTATTTTCAGAGGACAGTAAATATATACTGCTATTCAAGCAGCACAGTGACTACTCTAAAATATATCCAAGTTTAATTTCTATAGTATTGTCCCTTGAGCAGATATATTAAAATGTTTGCTGAAATGTGAGGGGTGTACTAACTTTCATGAGATACTGTATGTGCCATACAGAAACTTGCGCTCTGCAAGTGAACGTCATCTTGTGGTGCCATCTCAAAGAGGCACAAAATCTCTTTCTCGGACCTTTACCTTGACTGTTCCCTACTGGTGGAGTGATCTGCCTAACTCAACCAGAGCTGCTGAGTCTGTAGCCATTTTCAAAAGAAACGGCTGAAGACGCATCTTTTTCGGCAGCACTTGATCCAGTAATTCTAACACTTTCTCTTCTCTTCTATTCTCTCTCTCTCTCTCTCTCTCTCTCTCTCTCTCTCTCTCTCTCTCTCTATATATATATATATATATATATATATATATATATATATATATATATATATATATGTATATATAAATAAAAAGTTTGTCTACTGCGTTAGATTAAACTGAGAAGGGTCATAGCACTTGCGTATTGTTGTCCTTCTGTTAGTTTAACTGCTTTTATTGTTCTCATTTGTAAGTCGCTTTGGATAAAAGCGTCTGCTAAATGAATAAATGTAAACACACATTATTCCAATGAAAAATAAAGTGTTTGTAAAGTGTTTGCCCCATCTCTGAATCAAATTTTCTTTTCACCTGACATCATCAAAGTTGCTTATGTTTCAACCAATTGGTGGTGGCAGTGTTTTAATAGGGGAGAAGTCAAATTTATTTATAGACTATCCGTGTTTAGATTTGTTCCACTGTTTTCAATTTTCTGAAAAAAAGAAAAAAAAAATCCTACTTTTTGAAACTCCTCCTACCCCTTTTATTTAACCTTCACAACATTTTGTGCACAGACTATGTTGGCAAAAAGCTATCATAATTGCATAAATATTTTTTTTTATACAGTACGTTGAAGCATTGTGAAGATAAGTGCAAATTAATTGGTCTAGAGTTGCACATTTTAATGAATTGACCTGTCTTATATATTTATTCATATTTTTATTTTTTCCACAAAAACACTTGAGGTGAAGAAGAGAGCTATTTTACCAAAAAAAATTAATGGGAAAAATATTCCACTGTTAGAACATAAGGTTTACAATGTTTCCCTCTCTACTGCATTTCATGTCACAGCTCAGGATAGTTGCTAGTAAAGTGGATGAGATGAATATGAATGTTAACAGATAGCTTACACCATGTGTTATAGAAGTTCTTGGTAGTCCTCCACAATTGACTGCCAACTATGGTATTATAACATTGTCTTTATGGATCGCACAAAGATAAAGCGGAATCCAAAATGAACAGTCTTTATTTATAAACAAAACGAACACACAGGAGATTTCAGGAGCAAAACTATCCAAGACAAACCACATAAGTGTAACCAAGAACTGACAATGAGCAAGGGAAACACAGGGTTATATATACAGGGATAAAACAAAGGAAAACAAACTAGACACAGCTGAAACTAATGGGTAACAATGGAAACAAATTAGGACATAATTGTCACAGTGTTGGGTTTGTGTTCCCCTGATGTCCACTAGATGTCCTCCTTTCCCACGGTGTCCTTCACTTATGAACTACATTTCCCACGATCCTTTGTCTCATCATTGCACTCAGCTGTTCCTTATCACTGATCATTGCACTCAGCCAATTCCCCATTATCATTGTCGATTCCCTGTGTATATAACCCTGTCTGTTTCAGTATGTGTCACGGAGTCCTTGTATGTATCATGCTACTTCTGTCATCCAGTTTCCTTGCTTCTTGTTTTGTTCCTGTTCCTGTTCCTGTTCCTGTTCCTGTTGGATTGCCTTTTGGATTGCCTTTTGGATTTTGACCCTTGCTTTGGACTGGTTTACGATTTTGGATTATGCCTAATAAAACTACTGCTTTTGGAACTTACCCTTGTTTCCCCGTGTGTGGATCGTGACAGAAGGACTCCGTCAACTCAGATCCAGCGGTATGTTTTTTAATATCTCTTCCCCAGCCACCGAGCGGGAGAGAAGGGAGTTTTTTAAGGGGACCCGGTTGGTCAAGTTTCGCGGGTCCCGTGGAGGTCACAGTGGAGGATGTAGTCGGGAGATGAGCCCCGTTCCGGTGGTCCCGGTTCCGGTGGTCCTGAGTCCGGTGGTCCGGAGAAGAAGGAGACACAGCCCGTCTGCCCAGTCAGAGACTGTTCACGTCGCGTCTGCCCAGCGAGAGACTGTTCACGTCGCGTCTGCCCAGCGAGAGACTGTTCACGTCGCGTCTGCCCAGCGAGAGACTGTTCACGTCGCGTCTGCCGAGCGAGAGACAGTTCACGTTCCGTCTGCCTTCATGGACCTGGACTATCTGGAGCGTCTGGCTCGGATCCTGGACATGCCCTTGTCTCCTGTCCCAGAGCCGGAGCCAGTGTCTCCTGTTCCAGAGCCGGAGGCAGACCAAGTGCCCGTTCCAGAGCCGGAGGCAGACCAAGTGCCCGTTCCAGAGCCGGAGGCAGAGCCAGTGCCCGTTCCAGAGCCGGAGGCAGAGCCAATGCCTGTTCCAGAGCCGGAGGCAGAGCCAATGCCTGTTCCAGAGCCGGAGGCAGAGCCAATGCCTGTTCCAGAGCCGGAGGCAGAGCCAATGCCTGTTCCAGAGCCGGAGGCAGAGCCAATGCCTGTTCCAGAGCCGGAGGCAGAGCCAATGCCTGTTCCAGAGCCGGAGGCAGAGCCAATGCCTGTTCCAGAGCCGGAGGCAGAGCCAATGCCTGTTCCAGAGCCGGAGGCAGAGCCAATGCCTGTTCCAGAGCCGGAGGCAGAGCCAGTGCCGTCTGCCTTCATGGACCTGGACTATCTGGAGCGTCTGGCTCGGATCCTGGACATACCCATGTCTCCTGTTCCAGAGCCGGAGGCAGAGCCAATGCCTGTTCCAGAGCCGGAGGCAGAGCCAATGCCTGTTCCAGAGCCGGAGGCAGAGCCAATGCCTGTTCCAGAGCCGGAGGCAGAGCCAATGCCTGTTCCAGAGCCGGAGGCAGAGCCAGTGCCCGTTCCAGAGCCGGAGGCAGAGCCAGTACCCGTTCCAGAGCCGGAGGCAGACCAAGTGTCCGTTCCAGAGCCGGAGGCAGACCAAGTGCCCGTTCCAGAGCCGGAGGCAGAGCCAGTGCCCGTTCCAGAGCCGGAGGCAGAGCCAATGCCTGTTTCAGAGCCGGAGGCAGAGCCAATGCCTGTTTCAGAGCCGGAGGCAGAGCCAATGCCTGTTTCAGAGCCGGAGGCAGAGCCAATGCCTGTTTCAGAGCCGGAGGCAGAGCCAATGCCTGTTCCAGAGCCGGAGGCAGAGCCAGTGCCGTCTGCCTTCCTGGACCTGGACTATCTGGAGCGTCTTGCTCGGATCCTGGACATACCCGTGTGTCCTGTTCCAGAGCCGGAGCCAGTGTCTGCTGTTCCAGAGCAGGAGGCAGAGCCAATGCCTGTTCCAGAGCCGGAGGCAGAGCCAATGCCTGTTCCAGAGCTGGAACCAATGTCTGTTCCAGAGCCAGTGCCCATTCCAGCGCCAGAGCCAGTTTTTGTTTCTGTGTTTGTGTCTGTTCTTGTGGCTGTTACAGTTTTTGTGTCTGTTCCTGAGCCGGTGTCTGTTCCTGAGCTAATGCCTGTTCCTGAGCCAGTGTCTGTTCCAGAGCTGGAGCCAGTGGCTGTTCTAGAGCCAGAGCCGGTGCCGTCTGTTCCAGAGCCAGTGTCTGCTGTTCCAGAGCCTGCTGTTCCAGAGTCTGCTTCGCCCTGACCGCCCGATGGGTCGTCTGCTTCGCCCTGGCCGCCCGATGGGTCGTCTGCTTCGCCCTGGCCGCCCGAGGGGTCGTCTGCTTCGCCCTGGCCGCCCGAGGGGTCGTCTGCTTCGCCCTGGCCGCCCGAGGGGTCGTCTGCTTCGCCCTGACCGCCCGAGGGGTCGTCTGCTTCGCCCTGGCCGCCCGAGGGGTCTTCTTCGCCCTGGCCGCCCGATGGACTTTGCGTCTCGCCCTGGCCTCCCGATGAACTTTGCGTTTCGCCCTGGCCTCCCGATGAACTATGTGTTTCCCCCTGGATGCCCGATAGATTTTTTGTTTTGCGCTGGTCCCCGGTTAAACCCTCACCCCATGTTCCTGTCTCCCTTCATGGACCTGGCCCACCTTCCCTCCCCCTGATCCTCCAACGTTCCACCTCCCTCCTGAACCTTTTGTATTGTGTTTTGTTTTCTGTGTTTTTTGTGGTTGTCGTGAAACGTCTGGTAGCCGCTCCGTAGAGGGGGGGGTTATGTCACAGTGTTGGGTTTGTGTTACCCTGATGTCCACTAGATGTCCTCCTTTCCCACGGTGTCCTTCACTTATGAACTACGTTTCCCATGATCCTTTGTCTCATCATTGCACTCAGCTGTTCCTTATCACTGATCATTGCACTCAGCCAATTCCCCATTATCATTGTCGATTCCCTGTGTATATAACCCTGTCTGTTTCAGTATGTGTCACAGAGTCCTTGTATGTATCACGCTACTTCTGTCATCCAGTTTCCTTGCTTCTTGTTTTGTTCCTGTTCCTGTTCATGTTGGATTGCCTTTTGGATTTTGACCCTTGCTTTGGACTGGTTTACGATTTTGGATTATCCCTAATAAAACTACTGCTTTTGGAACTTACCCTTGTTTCCCCGTGTGTGGATCGTGACAATAATCAGTAGCCTAGGAAACTAACAATGACTGGAAACAGGAAAACAATAACAAAACCAAATTATAACAAAGAAACTAACATACTCCTGACATAAGAAGTCAGGGAGGAGCTAATATTCAATATTGATGCAAATAAAATTCAAATTGGGGATATTCAAATTAATTAACCAATCATACCATTGATCAGCTCTACCAAACTTGGATGTCTTTTTTCCAGTAATAAACAAACATTGTTAAGTTGTTTTGATTGATACTGTATTGTGAAAAGCGCTATATAAATATATTTGACTTGACTTGACTTGACTAATAGAGGGAGGATCCAAATGACAACCCAGAGCACCACCAGAATGAAGGCCCATGGCAGAACCGATGGTGGGAGGAGCCAGAGACCAGCAGTGGAGCAAGGAGAGTTGGAGACCCTGGTGGAGCCAAGGAGACTGAGATCGGGTGACACCGTAGGGTCTGGAAGCCAAAGGCAGAGCCGAGGTGATGAGCAGCCAAGGTGGAGCCAGGATGCCGGAGGACTGAGGCGGAGCCACTGGGACTGAGGGGGTGATGGGACAAAGTGTTACCGAAAGCCCGGAAGTCCGTGGCGTAGGCAGAGTAACAACTGACCAAGGTGGAGCCGGAGGGACAAGGGAGACTGGTGGAGCCGAGAGAGGGAGGAGCCAAGGTATAGCCGACTGGTTGATGTACCAAGGTGAAGTGATGGGCTTGGCGGCCCGAGGTGGAGACAGGAGATCCATGTGCCAGGGAGGAGAGAGAGAGCGGGTGACACCATAGGTCCTAGAAGCCAAGAAAGAGTCGTGGTGACAAGCAGCCAGGGTGGAGCCAGGAAGCTGGAGGACTGAGGCAAAGCCAGTGGGACTGAGGGGGTGGAGGGACAAAGTGTTACCGAAAGCCCAGAAGTCCTTGGCGTAGGCAGAGCAACAACTGACCAAGGTGGAGCCGGAGGGACGAGGAAGCCTGATGAAGCCAAAGGAGGAGCCAAGCTGGAGCCGACTAGTCGATGGACCAAGGTGGAGTGATGGACTTGGCTGCCCGAGGCGGAGACAGGGGATCCATGTGCCAAGGTGGAGCTGGAGACTGGAAGGCCCGTGGTGGATCCGAGCAGCAATGTGGAGTTAACAGAGGAGGAGCCGAGATACTGAAGGGAGCCAGGGAGGTGGGCGGGACCATAGGAGACACAGGAGGGTTGGAGGCTTACAACATGGTAAATCCTCTTCTACTTTCTCATCAAATAATACAGAGGCCAGGCTCAGCTTACCCTCAGCAACGGGAGTGTAGGCGGGGCTTCACTCCATTCCCTCATACTCCACGAGCACACTCACTGGGACGAACGATGTTGCCGGCTCATACACCTGGTCAGACTTTCCATTGGGCTCAGGCCACGGGGTGATGATAGGCTCAGGCACTGAGGCAGGCTCGGGCTCTGTGTCTGCAGTGGGCTCTGACATAGCCTCTGTGCAGGGTGTGGGAGGTGGCCTGCTGGGCTCTGGGTCTGGAGTGGGGCTGGTGACGTCTCCATCTGCACCGCAGATGGTGAATGACGATCCACAACTCAACAGCACACACTCCACATAGGCGTCAATTCGAGGGCTTGATTTTTCTGTTCTAAGCAGAGCAATCGGACAACGGATAAATCTATATTTCCTTACTCTTTTAAATCCTTTCTTGGGTCAGTTCTTCTTTAACGGTGGCTGAATCCATTGCACAAAGACAAAGGGGAATCCAAAATAAATGCAGATTTCGGGAGCAAAACTATCCAACACAAACCACAGAAGTGTAACCAAGAACTGACAATGAGCAAAGGAAACACAGGGCTATGAATACAGGGAGAAAACAAAGGAAACCAAATACAGTTGAAACTAATGGGTAATATGGAAACAAACCAGGGCATAATCAGTAGATTAGGAAACTAACAATAGCCTGGTTCTACCAGACTCTCGTACATTTCATTTGTACAGAGAGTCTGGCACCTCTCCATTGACAAGCGTTAACTTCCTTGTAGGCGGGTATTCTATTGAAGTCTAAAACTATTGGATCTGCCCAGAGTCACTATCTGCCATAACCAATCGCTAACGTTTGGTCGTGACATATGTCTTTTCCCGAACCCCGTGGGAGGATGGCCATAAACACAAAACTAAGCAAAGATTGTTCTTGCTCCGGCTTTAACTTCTTGATATTCGGCAGCGTTGCCACAACGGACCGAATGGCTTCGCTCGCATCTTTCTTATTTTGAACTACAACTCAAAATAACGCACGAGTCGACATCAACGTCATCCTTCTCAGCCACTCCCTCTGTTCGCTGATTGGCCCGGTAAAAAATTGATCGGAGAAAACCAAAGTCTACAGCGCAATCCCAGACGTAGTACTGAAGGAAAATGAAATTGAGCGGAAGTGCGTAGGAGGGCGGAACCAGGCTAAACTAACAATGCCTTGGAACAAGAAAACAGGAACAAACAAAACTAGAACACAAAGAAACTAACTTTTGACAGGTGTATGGAACGTCCAGTTTTCACTATTCAATCAATTTCCGATAGAAAAAAATTAGAACAGGACAATTTTTGTCCGTTTCATATGGAAATAGCTCACATTACAGAAATTAAATGGTTTGCTGGTGTTCTTTCATGTTGACTTCAGCTCAGATTTTGTTTGTCTGTCTCACTCATTGACATTTTGGATGCAGTTTAAAAAACACACAACATTAAGCATCTGCTATTATAAGAAGTGTGCTGAAAGACGACTGCGTTCTTAGTAAACAGCATCCATCTCGTCCTCTTCAGCCGGAATCCCTGCCAAGGAGGTGTCAGGAACAACCGGAGAACACACTCACACACCAAGCGCACGTGAGACCCTCTGTGCCTTTGCAATGGGCGGGCAGAGGACGACTGGGTCGTTACAATTATCACCAGCTATTTTAAGCATAACGCAGGCCAGGTGAAGGATGCCAACTAGCATTTTCTCAGCATTGTTGTTTAATTCAATGGCAGCACATTTAAAAGGCAATAAATCTTACAGGCTTTGGGGAGTGAGGATATGCAAGGAGGGTGAGAATGTGTTGTGGAGAGCGCGCGTGTGTGTGTGTGTGTGTGTGTGTGTGTGTGTGTTTATGTGTTTCTACATAGGCCAATATGCATTTGTTTGTTTTCTCTAAAAGTGTGAGACACAACAAAGCTAAGGTCGGTGACTTGAGGTTTGTTGAGGTCACTTGAGGGGATAAGGTTAAGTGCTTTAGGTGTGAGGTTACTGACCTGTGTTAAGTGACTGGTCAATCAATATTAAAAGTCAAGAGGCACACAAATGGATTTATACATCAAAAGGGACTTTCTCTATACTGTAGAAGAGGTGTGTGATTGAGTTTGTCCAAATGAACCTCCTATTTAACCCTGTAAATTCTACTGTATTATATTTGTTACACAAATTTATAAGGCCTCTAAATTATCAATGTTATCAAAAAGTAAGCCTAAGTAAACATAAGAATTACTTTTATATTGTTTATAATATCATTAATAATATTTCAAGATGAAAACTTACTAGACTGAAGAAACTTTGGTTTACTTGACTATTGTAACGGTCATCAGCTGGAGTGCCCTTGACAGTCTGATGTGAAGTGCCCTTGTGCACTAAAACACAATGGAATGCAAAATTTAAATTATGAGAAAAAAACAATTATCACGATTTTCTGTATCTTGTTCTGTTTAGTTTCATGGTCATGATCTTTTTAGTTTTTCCTGTCACCATTTTTCATTTTCGTTAATACTCTCTTGTTCGGTTGATCATTCATTCTCTGTATTTAAAGGGATAGTTCACCCAAAAATGAAAATTAGCCCATGATTTACTCACCCTGAAGCCATCCTAGGTGTATGACATTCTTCTTTCAGACGAATACAATCGGAGTTATATTAAAAAATGTCTTGGCTCTTCCAAGCTTGATAATGAGAGTGAATGGCTGTTTGACTTTGGAAGTCCATTAAAGCGCATCTATTCATGATTAAAGTGCTCGACACGGATCTGGGGGGTTAATAAAGGTCTTCTGAAGTGAAAGCGATGCATTCGTGTAAGAAAAATATTTAAAACTTTATCTACTAAAATAACTAGCTTCCGGCAGACGGCCGTAGGCATCGATTTACAACAAAAGAGTAACACTTGAACTTGACCCACTCTTGCGGCATCTGCTGTAAAAAGCTGTATAAGGCTCCTAGACCACTCAATTTTCCACAGCTCACATTTTTTTTTGTCTACTGAAGTTTCTTGGAAATACTTTTTTTTAAAATATAATCTGCATACATAAAGTATGGAGCAAAGTGAAAATAAATCACTTCTTTAAAAGTGACAATCAACCGTTTAAGCTTGAACCTTGCAGGTCTTCCACTTGCAAATCAGGGAATGTGAATTTACAACTAGAGGGGGGTAGCTTTGAAAGCATTGAAAGAACATGCATTTGTGAAAAAATGAAACAACACCGGATTTGCAGTCAGCCAAGGATAGAAGGGCTGCTGGGAAATAGCAGTGTAAAACTTATAAAGCCCATTTCAGCCTTCAACAGATAATGTGTTCCACTGGCGGCCCCTCAAAGGATGAGGGATTTTCAGACTCATTCTAACCCAGGACTCATTTAGAACTTATTAAACTCATTACTGACCCAATTGTACATATTTAACATTTGTGGGTCCGTTTCCACTTCATGACAGAGAGACGAGGCTGAAACTAGGGAGCTTTACAATACCTATAAAAAACTGCTGAAGCATGCAGATAAGCCCCAAATGGCAGCAATTTATCACGCGATCATGCCAATTAAGTGGTGAACTTGAACGGGTCGCTTTCTACTGGGTCTGGTAATGCTGCCGGGTTCTTTTCTGAGTCTATGGAAGGTGAAACCTTAACTAAGATCCACTCGACAACAACAGGATTTAAAATCCTGTTTGAAAATAACTTGGGTAATATGATTATATTTGTGTGGATAAACCATTTGATGAATAAGCGGAAATTTGATACTGGAGTAATTCAAGGCATGATGTGTAAATTATGTGAATACCCTTGTGGAAAACTGAGTACTAGGAACATAACACTGGGATCATGAGGCTTTATTGACTCCAAGGCTTTATAGGCCGCCACATGACACTTACATACACAATTAGATCTGCTGTCCAATTGTAAAAGCTGTTCCAAATGAACAGATTTGTGTTTTCACAACACAAACTAGGAACTTGGAACATGTCTCGTAATTCAACTGTGCGCTGAAATCTGTTGGAACAGAAAGTGCGGTGTCCTCACTGTCTTTGGATGGCTTTAAAACATGAGGGGAGAGAGGAAACAGATTGGTAGCCTTAGGTATGTGAAGGCAGGCCCATTCCCCTTGAGAGATGGATTAAGAGAGAGAGAAAATGAATTATTGCACTTTAAATAGCCTTTTGGCTTTCTTTGTCCCATCCCATTTCATTTTCCAAATGATGGCTTGGCTTGAATGATATTCAGTTCAACCCTCCCTACTTATCAACCACATTACGCTTTTTTGGAAGTTAATTTTTTGCCATATTACAGTCAACAAAAGTAAAAAATGTAAAGTTAACAAAATTAGAAGTAGTTCTAACAAAATTATAACTAGTTACTTGAATTATGCAGGGCTGAAATTGACATTTTTGCTAAATTAGACATAGTAGTTTGCCTAATTTAGCAAAAATGTCCATTTCTGTCTTGCATGGTTCAAATAACTAGTTCTAATTGCGAATCTATGCATAATGTTGGTGCTATTAAAAGATTCAAACAGCACTATAAATTAAATAACACATTCAAGCGGTTACACTTTCTTTGAAGGTGTCCGTGTTACAGTGTAATTATATATTTAAGTACTAAGTAATAATAACTATGTACTCACTTTAGAGTTAAGGTTAGGATTAGGGTGTGGCTTAGGGTCAGCTACATGTAATTATGCATAATTTATAGTAACTGCAGTGGCACTTTATTTTACAGTATGCACAACTTACGTGTACTTACAGTGTACTTACCAAAGAAAGTACTGGGTAATATAAGGTAACTTATATGGGTTAAGACTAGGTTTAGGGGTAGGTTCAGGGTTAGTACCTAGTTATTACCCAGTTATTGCAATTGCTATAATAATTACATAGTCTTGTATGTACATGGGGAACAGGACTGTAAAATAAAGTGATACTGTAATTACTAGTAACTTTATGTGATGTGTAACAAGGACAATGTAAAAAAAAAAGTGTTACTGTGGCGAAGGACTGTTGCTAATGAGCAACACCTGGGTAGCACACCGGTCTCGCATCTCTCACGGAGGAGCGGAAGCATAAAGGGGGAGCGACGACGTTGATGATCGAGAGAGGAACAGGCTTGTAATTTAGTTGTGTTGTGCTTGGTTTTTGTATCTGTATTTTACTTTAGCCAGCAGTCGTCCGCGAGGGGCTGCTGGCAGTTATATTTATTTTTGGTAGCCAGCAGTCATCCGCGAGGGGCTGCTGGCAGTTATATTTATTTTCGGTAGCCATCAGTCGTCCGCGAGGGGCTGCTGGCAGTTATATTTATTTTCGGTAGCCAGCAGTCGTCCGCGAGGGGCTGCTGGCAGTTATATTTATTTTCGGTAGCCAGCAGTCGTCCGCGAGGGGCTGCTGGCGGTATTTTGGTTTGTTTGTTTTATTTTAAATAAAGTATATTTTGATTGTTCGCCGGTTCCCGCCTCCTTCTTCCCTGAACATTGCTACAGTTACCAAAAAAGCTGTAAATATTATTCCAGTCTAAAATATAGCACAGTCATCCATCTGACCATATGTCATATAGAAACCAATTGGAGTAATGGGTGAATAATATACCGCATTATCACTCTGAGATGTAGCCCACAAGCTTAACAAAACAACTGTAGGTGTTGAAATTATTTCTGTTATTCTGGGTTTCATTAAGATTTCTTGTACAAAAATTTGATTTCGTTTAATCTAAAAGCTGAAATAATGTGGTTTGAAATATTTCTGTATTTGTAAGTTCTGTGGGTAAAACTTTTAAGCACAGGTGTATGAACAAGATTTAAATAGAGGCTTGAAATGGTTGAAACCCTTTAGATAATATTTCTAGATTATTCACACAGTCTGCAGCCATTGATCAATGTCAGTGAATCATTTTTGAATAGTATGACTCACAATGCAATTTTGCATGGTTTAAATGTATCCTAATTTGAAACAAAGCTCTGAATGTGTCATAAGTAGACACAAATATCTTTATGGCCTGTGCTGATCAGGGTTTGTTACAGTAACTAAAAACTAAAACGATTAAACACATTCTTGTTAATTGAAATAAAGCTGAACTAAAATAAAATATAAATATTAGTGTAACGTGTATGTTCTATTTTATGGTCATTGAGTTTTTGGTTTACCCTGTCTGGCTGCCCTTCTGTGTTCATTCTTGTCCGTAACCATAGTAGACGTTTATCGAGTGCTCTCAAAATGCACCGCAATAACTAGTGTACAGCCGGTGTGCGCTCAACGGCTAGCTAGAGAATACCCATAATGCACTGTGATGCTCATGGCAAATGAATGCCTGCTTCTCGCTATAAGATGGCGCTGCAGCTGAATCATCCATCCATCCATTTTCCAAACCACTGGTCAAATGTGGCTACAGCGTAATATCATTCAGGTTTAAATTGTTTAATTAAGGAATAAATGCTAGTTTCCATGGCAGAGTTCATTACTACTGGAGCTGCCAATTTGCTAATTTCAAATGATTGTTAAACAGCGAACACAAACTATGAAAAAGCGGCAGCCCTTTCGGCACACTAAGAATTCACTCACTCCTTCAAGTGGACTATATTAGTAGAGTAATGTAGGGAATAGTAAATGAGTGTATAGGGGGTGATTTCGAACACAACCCTGGTCTCATTGGTTGTTAATCAGCTCTACATCTGTTCCGTTTTACCTTGATTTCTCTGTCTGAGTATTTAAGTCATTAGACTCTGTTCTGTGTAATGTTTGGTTGTGAGTTTTACCCTGGTTATCTCCAGCATGTTCCCTTATTGGATGAATGATCAACGACTGTTTTTGTGATTCTTTGTGCTTTACAGCCTCGCGTAACAATTAGATGAAAACTGAAAATTACAAAATGGAAATAAAAACAAAAACTAAACTAAAGCTTAAACGTTAATGAAACCTCCATTTTTATTTATTTTTAAAGTCCTGGTGTGGGTGAGTGGAGGCGGGGCTAATTTGCATATTCATAGAACCGCATATACTAAATGAGGCAGGGGTGTAGAATTACATTCAAGCTATTTTAAGGCATGAAGAATTTTTTTTCAAGGAAAAATCTTTTAAATATGTTATTTTGGTGATCAAATGTGAGTTTTAAGGGATACAATGATTGACTACAGGGGAACTTTATTTTATTTTATACTTTTATTTTATTTTATTAATAAAACACTATAATAATATATAAATAATACTAAACCAACACTGGTGCTATTAACAAAAATAATAATACATTTTAATAAACTAAAATCATGTGTAATAAATTATCAAAATGTATGATCAATTAAAATTCAGCCATGCTACCTAACCTGAAATACACCAGAAATGTGGAAAGAGCATAGGCTGCTGTGAATCCACATTCTATGGAGGCTGTAAGATGGCTCCAAAAGAGTACATTTATAAAGCCTTGCTTTCACACCTTTAACTGGACCTGCAGCCAGGGGATTAACACCTGAGCTGAGCCCACATATGAAACCAGTTTGGGGAGTTTGGGCTTTGGTCAAGGGTTGACATAACTCATGCCTTTGGCTGGTTGGTAACACTGCAGAAGGGGGGAAGGGAGATAAAGATTAATGACCAGCAGGACACTGCTCCTCTATCATCATTTTATCATGTGTTTGTGTGGCAGTGTTTGTGAGAGAGATAGACTAAGGTTTTATTGCACGTGGGGGTTGAAACACATGGATATGGAAGATATGGGAGTCTTAATAATGACAAAGCAGAGTGAATATGAGTTGTTATATTCTTGTATCTGAACAATTTTCACACAATCATCCGCACCTATATGAAATTTGTAATTCATTTGCATTTGAAGTAGCACATTTATTTATTGTGTTCAGACATCTCTGTAAACTGAATGTTTGCATGGCTACTGATTTGGGGATCTTTTTGGAAAGACTATAGTAAACTTTAAATGTAACCATTAAAGGCCCATTCACACCAAGAATCATAACGTTCAGTTTATTATTTAAAACTGCCCTTTTAAATGATTAAGCTCTTTAAAGTTGGTAGATATGGAAGCTCATTACCGCAGCAATTAAAGTAAACCATAATTAAGACATGAAATTCTTAATTATGACATTAAAAATGTTGAAGAAATTGTGAGATACTAAGATACTAAGTCATAATTGTAAGTCTAAATTATGACATTAATAGAAAATATGGTTTCACGTTATTTTGATGGTCCCTTTAACACATGCTGTTGACTATAAGTATCGTTGCACCTACATGTACATGTCTACTAACTCTCATTAGAGTGTTTGTAATGTACTAGTAGGGTTAGAATAAGTTGACATGTAGTTGTAAAGTTACTTATAGTCAGTAGAATGTCTGTTGGAGGACCATCAAAATAAAGAGCTAGCAGAGATTAAGCAGACAGCTTACTAATACTCTAATGATTGGTAGTTGACATGTAGTGGCAAAGTTACTTATAGTCAACAGAATGTTCAAAAGGGACCATCAAAGTAAAGTGTTACCGAAAATATAAGACTCGTTAAAAACTTGTTATTATCACATAAATGTCAGAATTAAGACAAAAAGTCATATTTGTGGCATAGAAGTTATAACATGACAAATGTTGCCTTTTAATGTCATAATGCAGAGTTATAATTATGTAGAGTTTATCAGATGATTTCGTTTTTTATCTCATAATTTTGACTTGATTATAAATTAAATTTGGCATGATTATAAACTCATTCATGTCATAACTAAGATTTACCAAAGCATGAGATTTTTTTTTCTTATGTGGTATAAATGGGCCAAACAATTGAGTATACAGGTATGGGAATTGACTTACTGGTAGTGAAGAGGCTCACTGGTAGAGAAGAATGTCGTTGGGGAATAGTGGACATAGGAGAAACATTGGTGATAAGCATTAAGGTGAGTAGTTTGCAGATCTTGTCATAGACCAGACAATAACTGAATATGAAGATTGTGCTCTTATAGTGCTAGATGGATAGTGATTGTTGTCAGGTGTGGGTGATGGCTGAATGAGTCCAGGTGAGAACCAGGAGGGATGCTGGGAAATGTCTAGAGTGCACATGTGACAATATGATGGAAGAATGTTTCTGAGAAAGTTAAAAATATAATAAAAATGTAATTGCGACTTAATTTTTTTTATAATTGACTTTTATAATTGAAAATGTGACTTCATATATCGTAATTGGACATTGTTTATCTTAATTTATGCTCACACTTACCTTTCCATGTTTAATTCCATAGCATACATAGCTGCAAACAAAGTGAAAAAAAAAATACGTAAGCTAAATAAATAAATATTTTAGTAAAAATAAAAAAAAATTGAATGTACAGTATTCTTCTGCATTCATTAGTATGTACCACAGTGAAAAGTGGCTATGCATAATAAAACAAAAACACCTTCCAACAATACGTCTTCTACGACAGATGTTAGAAGGGATTGTGAAATATTTTTGTTATCAGTTTGTCACCATTTATTGCAACTCTGCAACACTTAATGTAATAATGTGAAGGGAGTCCAATCTAGATGGATGAACACAAGAAACGATGTGTGACTTTATACCCACCACAGCTTAACTTCAAGCTTCCAGACACATCCACGTACCTTCCTGGCCAGCGGTGATGAAAATGGGTTTAGGGCGCCCCATCCTGTGTTTCTGCTGCTGTTCACTGAGCACCTGTCGATAACTAATCCTGACCTTTCCCATCCGCAAAATTGAAAATAAGAATAAAATAAAAATAGATGGCGGATGCTATTAAGGGGAGCACAGTGCTGGCGGAGGAAATGGTGTTACTAATGGATTTAGAGGTGGAAAAAGAAATGTATATATATGTGATGGCCCTTCATGGGCCAGCCCTTTCACCCCTGGGCAAGCTTCTTCCACACACCACAAGATCTCATTCCTTCCTTCGCCCAACCACATAACCTAATCCCTGATTCTAGGGAAAGAGAGAAGAGTGTGTGCATTTGTGTCAGAACCACTATCGTCAAAGATGATTAACAATTAGCATACAGTTAGGATTGGCGGTATGGTTCTGTTCTGGGCAAGAACTCCCTGTGCATCCATGCAGCCTAGCATGGATAAGAGCAGGAAGTGCAGAACAGAACAGAACCACCATACATTTATTGCAGATATCATTAATGTTCTTAATGACATTAATTTATGGTGACAACATAAATCAAGATAAATGACAATCTGATTTGGAATATCAGAAGGCCAAATCCTGACTGTGGACGAGAGGAGGAGCTGGGGATGGAGGGGGGATACCTTATATAGGAATGCTGTGTAAGGTGTCATTTTCCATAGATGTAGATAGCCACTAAAGGTCTCAATATACTCATGGCGAAGTTTTTTTTCGTTTAGGGGTAAAAAGAAGTTCAAAATATGTGACCAGCAGTATACTGTTAGCAAACACACTTTAGTCCACACTGCTGAGAGCAGTGTTTAGATGCACAAGTAAATATGTGCTGTGCGCTTTCCTTTCAATAAACACACACACACACACACACACACACACACACACACACACACACACACACACACACACACACACACACACACACACACACACACACACACACACACACACACACACACACACACACACACACACACACACACACACACACACACATTTCAGCCAGTGTGTTGGCAGCATCTTGAGGAAATCCTTGTCAGCCAGCATTGAGGGAGGGTCAGATGAGAGTTTGTCATACTATTTGTGCTGAATTGGGTGTCCTATGCAGAATGTGATGAGTATCTACCTGCGCTTCCACTTGCATGTTCACAGATTGCTGGGAGTGAGCGTCTGTCCTCATTTGGCTCCGAGCCAGTCATACCTGTTAGAGCTGGAAATTACTTTCTCGTCTGTGCCACAAGCATCTCCATGCATCAAGAACACTCTGCATACATTTGGGTAATATTATGCCAGAACCTGTGGTGAAGATGGGATATTGTATAGATAGCTATGAAAACTGAGCCTCAAGATTGCCAGTCCGTCTCTTTTAGGGCTGCATCTGTTTCTTTCTAAATATTGAGGACGTATTTGCAAGATTGTGGCTATTATGTTTCAAACTGATGTAGGAGTATTTTTGAGGATTTGTGTACAATGTTTGTATGTAGGTAACTAACAAATATATCACCCTAGAATTCAGATAGTTACTCACATTAAAGAGTTATTGGTAGTAAAAACAGTGCTGTTTAGCTTGTAGTTAGAATTAGGATTAGCAAAATTATTAGCGTTTTGGTTCCTCTGGAATTTCTAATGGGATTTTAGAGTGGCAGTTTTCAATATCCCTTCTGACAAAACCGCATCTGAAACCAGACTAAGCTGGTTTGCTGGTCTTAGTTGGTCTCCCAGCCTGGCCACCATTGTGAAGTGTGCATGATTGCAACCTGATGACATTTACATCTTTTACTACATGCCACAAGCTCACAAGGTCACATGTGCAGCTAATGAGCTTACAGCTCAACATTTAAATAGCTAGTTAGCGTTTGCTATAGCAGTTTGCAGCACGCTTCAGAGTTCCTCTGAAACTCCTCACCGTCCCCAGCTCCACCTGTATAGATTTGCTACGGGTAGTTTTATATATGCCATTTGTTCTGCAGCAGTATGTCTTACTTGCTCACAGCAGCATATTGGTGTTTGTATTGGCAGTAGCAAATTCCTGTATTTGCTCTGCAGCAGGAGAAATCTACAACAACAGCAATATCAACAGCATAGCAGATCTATTCTGCCAAGACCAAATACATCCACATTTTCATATCCATTGCCATGCTAAAAATCTTCTGAGAGTTGTCATGATATATTTATGTATTATATATATATATATATATATATATATATATATATATATATATATATATATATATATATATATATATAAGCGAGTCAACGAATAGCTTAGGTATGAAGAGCATTTGCAGCTTATATGGACCAGACACCCCAGATATATATCTGCTTTAAAGAAGTACACTTATTTTGATGTGTTTACTAAGTTAGCCGAGTGGTGGGGGACTCAAGTCACATGAAACTTGACTTGAGTCTGACTGTAGTCGCAAACTTAAGGACTTGAGGCTTGCTTGACTAAATGAAGAAAATTATTTGACTTGACTTAAGAACCAATGACTCAAGACTTGACTTGAACTGTATGACTCAAGAATTACATTATAACAACTGAAGTAATTAAATTATTTTTATATAAATCATCACAATATCATTTGATAAACAAAATGTAAGCAACGGAACCACCATCAGAGTCTGCATGATTACGTGATGCTGCACAAGCACAGAAAAAACATACATCGTGGAGATGGTAAGCGTGCTAAATACAGAGGGCAGAAGAAAATCTCCTAGCATTGTTTCTTTTGGATATAAACACTTCGAAATGGACTATTATTCATAAAAAGTAGATTTTCTGAATGCATAATACTGACGAGGGATATCGGACATGACCATCACCACCTCAAAAGGGAAAGCCATGTACGCTAATCTGTTAATTATAGTTAATTTGACCTAATCTAGAAAGAATAATGGTCAAAACAGCATGCCTCTTTATACAAAAGTACGTTTTCAAATGTAGTTTAAGGCTGTCAATAGATTAAAATGATAATTGATGGATGGCATGTTTTGTAATTAACGTGATGTAAATTCGCTGACATTTGCCACAGTTTCTCTCAATTCAATAGTGCTTTTAATGGGAAATATGTCGCTATTTCTAATGATGGAAAACAATATACAAAACTATGAATGATACCAATGTTTTGTTGATGTTTCTCTTAAAGCAGGGTCAGACATGCAATCAAAATTCAACATATGGTGTCAAAAACGACCCGAGTTGTTTTTTTGAACGAATCGGTTCAGTGATTCAGTGACTCAGTCGCTTGCTTCGTTCCAGAATGAATCAGCCGTTTTGAACAAATTAGTTGAATTAATGCTTCTATAACTCATTTATAAATATGTACTATAATAAATTATATCATTATTATTATTAATAATATTAAGGTATAAATAATTAAGAAAGTCTAAAAAGTTAAAGTAATTTCTGAGAGAAAAATAAATAAGGTCGAGGCCCATATAAACTCTACTTGTTTCTGTTTGGTATTGTAACTTGACTTGGCTTTACTTGACTTGAATTGACTTGCTTGGTTCGTTTGCTGTGTGACTTTAGATTTGCTTGACATGTGATGGTAGGGACTTGAGACTTACTTGTGACTTGAACATGTGTGACTTGCTCCCACCATACCAAAACTCGATTATCATTTTAACTGTAGTTATTTGATATCACATTTAAAGTTAATATATTTCAAAAGTTCTAAATTTCAACGTTATCATTACAAATATAACATTTAAAATATATTTAAATACATGCCATACATGTTTCAATAGAATATACATTAAAGTATATATTTTTAGTTTACCAGATGCTTAGTTATTAGTACATTCAGAACACTTATATTGTTCTGAATATAAGACAATATTTCAAAGACAACAGAAGTAATTATTAAATTACATATAAAAATGTACTTAAGTCCTTACTTAAGTGGGTCAAAAAATCACTCTGAAGTTCAGCTAATTGCATTTAATACAAAATTAAACTAAAATACATTTTAGACACACTCAAAGAGCGAGACCTCAAATGTGAATTTGGAAACGTTTGTTTGCTTCAGTTACTAACAAATTGCTTTATTAGGACTAGAATGGTTGTCTGACTTGCCAGACACATAAAACCAGACCCTTGTTGTAGTTGAAGTTCTTATTTAGCAACGAACACCTGATTGTGCATAATTATCTTGAAGTTCATTAATAAAAATCCGGAAGGTCAGATTAAAATCGTATGCAGATGCAAGTAGGTGTAACAATAGCTTCATTATACATAATTAGGCACTAAAACTATAACTCTTCTCCCCAAATACCCCAGAATAGTCTCTTATTTGAATGAGTAAATTAATAAGGATTATTTATTTTTCCCCATTGGTGAATATATAAACAGGTCTCCACAGGAGATATAGACACATGAAATGGGGAGCGCTTGTGTCTGATGTTACACTGGAGGCCACTAGAGGGTGTTTTGGTACAGAACAGATAAGGCTGGCCATTCTGCTGTCTAATCCTTATCAATAGTGCTGTGAGAGATTGCCTGTAAGCCCTTGGACTGGGTTTAGCTTCCGTCTCTTTGATCCTTGTCATAAATAGGACAGCCATTCAATATGTTCAATATGACAAAAGAATGTTTCAAAGCAGGTCAGCAAATGGTAAACATGAGCAGCTGAAAATGTCTCTGAACATGCTGACTTCATGTTTGTTGTGTAGCGCTTATGTTTACAAAGGCACAAAATGACTGAACTGGATAAAAACATCTTTTTTTTCTCAGGACATTCTATTTTTGAGTGCATAACTCATACTGAAAACTTTTACGCTGCTTTTATGGAGGTTTTTGTTGCATCCTTTGATAGTGTTCAGTTCACTTAAAATGTTTTAGTAAACATGTTGCCTTAAAATAATTAAGTAAATAAACGCTTAATGCTTAATACTTGACAATTACACATTACTTATTTTTTTCGATTAAGCAAGTTTATTTACTTAATTTTAAGGCAACAGGTTTCCTCAATTTTTTTAAAGTTAAGTCAACTGATCTGAGTTTGAATGACCAAAATCTACATGAAGATTCTTAAGGCAAGGCACTACAGGCAAAACCATTGTTTTTCATGCAGTGAGAGAGACATCTCCACTTCAGTAATACTTACATAAACCAAACTTTACAGTTTTATTCCAGTCTATATTCTGAAGGTTTAGACATATAATTAATAACATTTTATTCCTAAAAACATGGTGATTTTTTTCCAGGTTGTTGACAGTATTTTGTGATTTATGCAGTGATAAAAAGACATATAGAGATATAGCAGATCCCCCATAGCAGATCTATACAGGTGGCCCTGGGGAGGAGGAGGGGTAAACAGATGTTTTCATAAATCGCACAGTAGGGTGATCACAGCTTGTCCAAGCTCTTGTTCTATCCAGACAGGACTATTGTAATGCTTTCTTGACAGGCCTTTCAGCATGCACTGTCAAACCTTTGCAACTGATCCAGAATGCTGCAGCAAGAGTGGTCTTTAATGAGCCGAAGAGAGCGCACGTCACACCTCTCCTCATAAAATTGCACTGGTAACCAATTGCTGCTCGCATCAAACTCAAGGCACTGATGTTTGCCTACCTTGACTGTTCCAAGCTGGTGAAATGACCTGCATATCTCAACCCGAGCTGCTGAGTCTCTAGCCATTTTCAAGAAACTGCTGAAGACGGACTAACTGGGACTAGTCAAAGTATTTGCATATTGTTGCCCAATTGTTGGTTTGACTGCTTCTATTGCTCTCCTTATTCGGAAGTCGCTTTGGATAAAAAGCGTCTGCTAAATGATTAAAAGTAAATATAAATGTAATGTAGAGAACAAATATATGGTTACATATTGGAAGTATATCTGGTTGGCTAATGCCACGGAGAGAAACCAATCAGCGCTCGGTTAGAGTTTCATGACTGAACTATGCATTTATGAAAGCATGATCATTCCATATTAAACTATTATTCCTCCTCTCATACCCCATCATTCTCTTCTACTTTTTCTGAATGATAGCAATCATCGTTTTAGCACAAACACACACAGATATCCACTCTACAACACTAAGAGTGTTATTCATTGGCACAATCCATTAGTGGCTCAGTAGGTGATATGGCACCAATGGTGTATAAAAAAACAACAACCTCCATTCAGAGATAGACTTTGAAACAAGGACTTTAAATATCCACAGTCCAACCATACAAAAACACACCCAAAGGCATACTGACATCTCTCAAGATAAATGACAGCACTTTTGTTCAATAGCCTGTAAGGTCTATTTGGTAATGCCCTCTAGTGGATACATTTACAGAGACTTTTGTGCACTGTGTGTCTTCATTCATTAACTGGAAAGGTATTTGCTTAAGTAGACAGAGTGAATGCCACATTGGGCATTTTAATAGGAAACAATTAGTTCTAAAGCAACAGAGTGGTGGCAAGAGATGTTCAGAGGTGTGAGAGGAGGACATAAATTAAACAAAACTGTCCATGTCCTCACCAGGGATGGGGCTTCAGTACGTGAGAAAGCTTTAGAGTATTGAAAAAGTCTATAGCAAAATTAAACTAAAAATGGAATATAATTATTTATGAAATATTTATTTATTTAGCTAAATATTATGTTGTATTAACTGCAATATATATATATATATATATATATATATATATATATATATATATATATATATATCACTATAAATTTCAAAGCCTTGACAATTTGAAAAGAGCCATTCAACAACAACAAAAAATCAGTACTAGTAAAACATCTTCTCTAATATAATTAAATATGAACAATGTATTGATATGTTGCTTGCAAATAATTTATTTTGTCAGTAGACAGGGCTACTGTTCAGTGGCCTTAAATGGACAAGTGAAAACAAGGGTGTGAGGGATAGACGTTCTTAATTTCATAGGTAATATCAATTTTTTGATGCCACACTGAAAAAATTCTTTGCATAAAAAATGTACTGTAGCAGAGTTCGTTGATAAGGGAAGGAGGAGACGGGTATAGGCAAATGCTAAGCGTAACTTTTAATGACAAAATAATCAAACAGCAAATAAACATAATAAAACACAACATAAATGTCCCAGGCCTGGTTCGTCTTCCACTGTCGTCACTCCTCCTTTTATCCTTTCGGAGCTCCTCCGTGGGACTCGAGACTGGTGTGGCTCTTATTAACACTCATTTCACCGGCCACAGTATTTAACAAAAATAAATTTGTTTCAATCTGATAAAAGGGGGAGGGGCCAGGCTGTTCAGTTCGGGATAACAGCTAAAGGGGGGTGTCCATGGCAGGTTTTTGAGTTATTCATTTGTTTTTATATTTTTTATACCAACTCCTTATTTTGGCTGATTTTTTGGTTAACTTCCACATCGAATGATTATTTACTATATATGGCTATACTATACTGTATATACCATAGTGTTTCTATCAGAGCTTGAAAAATCGATACCTTCCATTTTAAAGCTTATGGGCATGTTAGGTGTTTTTTCTGGTTTTAAAGTAAATAAAGACAAGTCATCAATCATGTCTCTAAATGAGCAAGAGATAATTAATCCAAAAGTAATACATCCGTTTGTTAACGCTGTTAATGGTTTTGATTACCTAGGAATTAAAATAACCCCCAAAATAGGCTCACTCAGTTCAGCCAACTATGAAACTTTAATGGCGACGGTGTCTGAGGAGATGACTAGATGGATGACGCTGCCCCTGTCAATAGACAGAATAAATGTGATTAAGATGGATGTATTACCGAGATTTTTATGTCTATTAATCGTTACCACTTGCCTCTCCTCCTGCTTTTTTCCAAAAAGTGAGTAAGCTTCTCTCTAATTTTGTCTGGAGCAACAGGAAGTCTAGACTTCGACTTTCCCTTTCCTACAATTACCAAATTTATTGTGGTATTATTGGGCTGCTCAAATGAGGGTTGCAATGTTCTGGTTCTAGAGATACGAATATGCCTTGGTTGCAGGTTGAAATGTTGGCTGCAAAAGGCTTGACACTTGACAGCTTTTTTACATTCAGCACCCCTTAAAGAACAAAAAAGAAAAACAGACAATCCATTTGTGTAGAATACCATTATGATCTGGTACAACGTTCGTACATTTCTCGGAGAGGCCCTATTGTTGTCTTGCTTTTCCCCGATTTGGGGGAATTAATATTTCACTCCAGCTAAAAATGATATGGGGTTTAAACTATGGATGAATAAGGGAATAGATTGATGGATATGAAGACAATATTTTAATGTCATTTGACAATCTGGTATCAAAGTTTCATATACCCCGGAAACATTTTTTTTTAAATACCTGCAGCTTAAGAAGTTTTATTTTTTTTAAACTAAAGAATTCTGTGCAGCTCCCTTTATTATCCACACTGGAAACCTTTTCCACACAAGACTGTTTCAGTAAAGGGCGAATTACCCAATTATATAATATACTGGTTCAGAATCATAAAAAAAAAAATCTGAGAATCATGGATGCAGGATTCAAATAAAGACATTTCATTAGATGAGTGTGGTACAATATGTTTAAAAGCACAAACTCAAACTATAAATACTCATTTGAGACTCTTACAATATAATTGGATAATGAGAACTTATATCACTCCGGTGAGATTAAATAAATTTAACCCTAGAATTCCTGATTTATGTTTTAAATGCAATCATTTCCAAGGCACATTTTTTATTGTGTGTGGGAATGTGGTGAGGTACAAAAGTTTCTGAGGAAAGTGACTCAGTATGTATCTCAATTTACTACTACTCCTATCTCTTTAAGCCCATTAATATGTGTATTGGGTGTCTATGTGGACAATTGCTCTCCACTCTCTCGTCAAAGAGAAAAATCTGGTGGATTTGTGCCTACTACAAGCCAGGCATTCAATTGCCCTTTGCTGGAAGAATACAAGTTATCCTAAAAGACTTTGGCTGAAAAATTGTATATCCAGTTTAGCCCTTGAGAAGCTTACATATGTGATCAAGGGGAAGTCTTCTGAATTTTATGAAATTTGGGAGATGTTCTTGAGATTTGTTAAAGACGGAGATATTGAAGAGGCTATATGTGTGAAGTTGTAGTATATGCTTAATGCTTAACAGGGAGCGTGTGATATAAAGCACTGTATGTTTAAGAATGTTTTTATTTTTATTATAATTTTTATTTTTTATTTTTTTTACCGACTTGCCAGGGTTATTGTGGATGGGGAGGAGTAAGTTATGTTTGTATTTAAGTGTATGTTTTGTTCTTTTGTTAAATGTGTTGTAAAATTCAATAAAAATATGTTCGCAAAAAATTTGTTTCAATCTCTCAATTTTAACTACTAACCAATTCACCATATTTTAGCCGTTCATACTTTATAATGGAGTAAATATATATTTTTTACACAATTAATGGATTTATGCAGATAAGGATCTAAGCCATTTAAATAAATACATTTTGAAAATATAATTTCATAATGTAAATAAAACCAAATAGATGCTAATAGTTAATAAACTATGCCATGATTATTTTGGAGTACAGATGTCTTACCCAATTCTTAACTGTTTCATTTATGTACGACATTCATGCTTCATGCGTTTATTTATGTTAAAACTTTGGGAAACACTTTATTTTACAGTGTCCTATTTACATGTACTTACTATAGTAATATCTATAATTATGCATAATTACATACAACTAACCCTAAACCAACCCTAATCCTAACTCTAACCCTAGAGTAAGTATGTTACCAGTGTTGGGGGTAACGCATTACAAGTAACATGAGTTACGTAATCAGATTACTTTTTTCAAGTAACTAGTAAAGTAATGCCTTACTTTTATATTTACAACAACATATTTGAGTTACTTTCTCAAATAAGTAACTAAAGTTACTTTGATTTCCGATTTATTGACACCTCTCTTGTCCCCTTGTTGAGATAAATTGGGAGTAAGTGCAGAGGCGTTGTGTGCGATGTTTAAATATGATGGTTATTGTAGTTCTAGACTAAATGTGTGCATTTACTCATCTCAATTGCACAAAAACAGATTCAGTATTCCTCAAAAAGAATTAAAACAGTGAAATGCAAACTCCTGGACACCTGCAATAATAAAATGAGTTAAATTACACAAATATACTTTATGTATTTAATCTCACTTTATTAACCAATGTCTTTGCTGCTGACCTTCGAGGATCCAATTAAACCATACTAATAAGCAAAAAAGACTTTAGTTAAACATATTTGTGTTTCTTTTTTCCATTTTTATTGCTGAAGTGAGAGTGTTGAACTTTCATCTCCTAATTTCTGCGATTCATAATGGCAGCACAACTGAAAGGTTTGTTTGAGCTGCGCCCTTTACTGTACAGCTGTGAATTTACATTTCCTTCAGCCTGAGGCTTATTTATTTCACTTTTGGAGCTAAAGATCCTTTACATTTGCCAAAAAAAGAAAAAAACATTTAAATTAAAAAACAAACAAGTAAGCCCAACCCTGGTGATAAAAGGTAACACAATTAGTTACTTTTTAGGGAGTAACACAATATTGTAATGTATTACTTTTAAAAGTCACTTTCCCCACCTCATTAAGGACACTTAGTTAATCAAACTTTGTAATACAAAGAGATGGGAATTTTATATGCAATTCATACATACATTGAGGCCTAAATATTTATTTTAAGTACAACGCCATTTTAATAGCTCTAAAATTTGCTTTTTGTTTACATGCAAGTTTCAAGTTAATTCTTCTTCACTTATAAAAGTAGATTTCAAACCTGAGGGTTAAATTTAATGCAGACAGTTTTAAACTTCAATTGTACATGTTTGTTTTTATACCCTAGAAATATTTACACATGTGAGTGTGTGTGTGTGGCCATCAGAGAATTCAGCAGCAAGTGTCCCATGTGTGTCCACACATCACATGCAATAGGAGCATGTGATGGAACAAAGCACTTAAGATATCAAAGGCAGAAGATGGGGGAAGGGCTTCCGACGATTGAGAATACCCAAGACAGTCAATCCACTGGCTTTAACCCCCCCCTCCCCTCTCTCTCTCTATCTGCATGCACATCTACGGTTATATCTAATGCATGACTTGTGAAGAGCATACATGCCGATATTCACTACTTTGATCCATTGTGGATATAAAACACTTTGTTTAAATGTGGATATGACAGACAGGATCAATATAGATGGCCCAATTTTATTCACACAGTCCCATTCTATCTCTCACTCGCACACACACATAGACAAGCACAACTCTTTCTGTCACACTGAGTGCACTATTGACACTTTGATAGCGTTGATGCAACTTAAAACACAGCTGGCGTACGTGTGTGTGCGCGCACAAAACCACCCCACACAGCTAGAATGAAAAATGTTTTTCATTTTGCCACCTGCATCAAGGATGAAGTCCCCAAAATACCTCAAATCTGTCCATCTGTCAAAGTGTCACAGCCTATGAATCATCAGTTGTCTTTAGAGCAGTGCAGTTTGACAGAGCAAACTCTTCAGAAAGCAAAGACGACTCTGTCTCATGGTGTCTAATAGATGTTACCTAGAGAACAGACACCGTCAGGGGCCTTCGAACAACTGCTGAGGTGAAGGGTTTAAACTTTATCATCACAAATTTTAAGGATGAATTTATGTCCTGGAGTCTGAAGTGCCATTATGAATTAATGAAAACTTGCCAAAAGATGCCAGAGTTAATAGATGCTTTTACATTCATCTCCTGACATGAAGGCCCGAAAGGCAACATAATTATGCTGGTGCCTCAGATACTTCATTTTAGCCAGATTTTAAGGCAGAACTGCAGAAAATGGACTTTCATAATGCATTGTGATGAGCTCAAAATACAACAGCAGATGAGGCGCGAAAAATGCCAATAATAAATAGAGGCCTATAGGGACATATTTTTGTAGGCCAACCCGGAAGTTCTCATCACCCTGGTTCTCTCAACAAACACCCAACCACTTTTTTCCATTGGCTTTTGGATTATTGCAGAAAATAAACTCTGTGACCAACAAAAATGTCTTATACATTTTGTTTGTCATAATAATCTGCTAAATGAACACAATTTGAATTTTGAAGCCTCAATGCAACCAAAATTGGCCGCTGAGTGAATAGACTTTCCTTAAAAGGGACTTTGCTTTAATGCAACCACCATTAAGCTTTCGACAACTCTTCAGTCTTTATTTAAAAAACACTTAGAAAAGCGGGGATTAAACTCCAACACCTGACTTGAATTAACCTAACAAATAAGTTGGGGCTAAAGGTAAAAGGTACCTTCATAAAAGGTAATTGAAGTTCACGCAATCCCACTAATTTGATCCAGGTTTATATATATATATATATATATATATATATATATATATATATATATATATATATATATATATATATATACACACACACACACACACACACACACATATATAACGTTAACAAATATTTCATATACAATATAATTTAGCACTTTTGTAGGTCTATATCGTCTCATTTATCATAGTTATCATTTTCTGTATATTTTCTGTTTATTTTTGGACTAATAGTGGTTAATAAAGTAATAAAATATGAGAGAGTCAGTGGTAATACCTGTCGGTCAGTGTTAGAGGATCTGTGTAACAACTGAGGCTTAGCCTGACAGTTAGCCTGCCCCGGACCTGGTTAGTTTCCCAGCATAAGTTGCCAGAGTAACTGAGTTTGAACTATTTTAAGTTTGCTTTATGAAACAGAATCAACCAACAATAAACAGAGCAATTCCAATAGGGTCCTCTCACCATCGGTGCTCGGGCCCTAATAAGTCTGACTAACCAAAATAAGCCTGGCTTGTATTCTAATCTTGTTTTATGGAACACAATGATAACAAGCAACACAACGGAAACATGCCACAACACAACAGAAGCAAGTCGCAACTCACAACACAACACAACACAACACAACACGAACATCCTGCAAAAGGATGGGATAACTAGCCACAACACAACGGAAACAAGCCCCAATACAATGGAAACAAGCTGCAACACAATGGAAACAAGCTGCAACACAATGGAAACAACCCTCAACACAATGGAAACAACCCTCAACACAACAGAAACAAGTCACAACACAATGGAAACAAGCCGCAACACAACAGAAACAAGCCATAACACAATGGAAATAAGCCACAACACAACGGAAACAAGAAGCAACCCAAAGGAAATAAGGCACAACTAAACGGAAACAAGTCGCAACACAACGGAAACGAGCCACAACAAAATGGAAACAAGCCACAACACAACGAAAACAAACCACAACGGAAACAATCCACAACACAACGGAATCAAGCCACAAAACAAAGGAATCAAGCCACAACATAACGAAATCAAGCCACAACATAATGAAATCAAGTCACAAATGAAAACAAGCTACAACACAACGGAAACAAGCCACAACAGAATTAAGTCACAACAAAATGGAAACAAGCTACAACAAAATGGAAACAAGCCACAACACAACGGAATCAAGCCACAACACAACGGAATCAAGCCACAACACAACATAATTAAGTCACAACAAAATGGAAACAAACCACAGCACAATGGAAACAAGCCACAACACAACGGAATCAAGCCACAACACAACACAACGGAATCAAGCCACAACACAACGGAATCAAGCCACAACACAACATAATTAAGTCACAACAAAACGGAAACAAACCACAGCACAACGGAAACAAGCCACAACACAACGGAATCAAGCCACAACACAACGGAATCAAGCCACAACACAATGGAATCAAGCCACATCAAAATGGAAAAAAACCACAGCTCAACGGAATCAAGCCACAACACAACGGATTCAAGCCACAACACAACGGAATCAAGCCACAACACAACGGAATCAAGCCACAACACAACGGAATCAAGCCACGACACAACGGAATCAAGCCACGACACAACGGAATCAAGCCACAACAATAGTGAATAGACTTTCCTTAAAAGGGACTTTGCTTCAATGCAACCACCATTAAGCTTTTGACAACTCTTCAGTCTTTATTTAAAAAACATTTTCCCTGAAAGTTTGAGTAAGTATTGTTTACAAGAGCTCAATTATATACACAACGCGGCTGTGAAAGCGATTAGTGTGCAGAGTTTACCTGTTCGGTTGATGATGTTTAAAGTCCCAGACAATCTTTAGGCCCCGTTTACATGTAAATGGTTATTTTGAAAAACTGAGATATTTCCCTTCGTTTGTGCCCTTCGTTTATAAGCAAATGGAGAATTTGCCTCTGAAAACGATTCTTTCTAAAAACTCCGGCCAGAGTGGAGATTTTGGAAAACGTCTCGGTTACGTATGTAACCCTCGTTCCCTGAGTAGGGAACGGAGACGTTACGTCGGATGACGACGAATGGGGTTTCGCTTAGAAAGCCTATCAACTTCGAGTATTACAAAACGAGCAAATGGCAAAGAAATGCCATGGGTCTGCGGAATTTGCATGACGTAACTCCGCCCCACCTCGTGGGTATAAAAGGAGGAAGTCCGCAACAGCAGTTTATGTTTCTTCGCTGAGGAGCCAAGACTGAGCTCAGGCGATCCCCGCGGTACAGCGGAAAGTGGCAGGCAGACGTAACGTCTCCGTTCCCTACTCAGGGAACGAGGGTTACATACGTAACCGAGACGTTCCCTTTCGTTGTCACTCCGAGTTACGTCGGATGACGACGAATGGGGTTACCAGTCTAATCACGCCACCTTCTCAGCTGTCTTCCAGTGCCCTGCGTAAATCGAGATCCCTGTCATAGACTGGACGAAGGACTCCATTTAACACAGGAATACCAAGGTACACTGGGAAGCATATCCCAAGCTAGGGGAAGTATGCAATTAATGCCAACCCAGAAGGGGGGGACTTAGAGAATACACATATGACCCGAAGGAAACATATGGAGAACACTGGGGTGTCCAGCCGCAGGTGGAATATTTCAACCCCAGGGGTGGCAAGGTGGCTTGCCAAGGGAAAGACACATGCTCAGAGAGGCTTACAGTGGAAATACACATGTGGGGGTCGCTCAGGGGAGGGACCATGCACACGGGAGGCACCTAGCCGACGCGCAGGCAATAGACACTGGCGCCGACGTCAGGAGTGCTGGAGGAACTCAGGGCTTTCGGGGAAGCTCACCTGAGGAGAATATCGCACGTATCCAGTCCGTGGAGTGGAATGGCGAGCAAGCGAAGACACCTGAGCGGGTCCGGTACTAGCTAGTTGAAGCGAGTACATGAGAGGACACTGGCTCCACTCGGAGATTATAGAATCTGGCGAATGTGTTAGGTGTCGCCCAGCCTGCAGCTCTGCAGATGTCTGTTAGCGAGGCGCCATGCGCTAGAGCCCAAGAGGATGCCACACTCCGGGTGGAGTGGGCCGTCACACCAAGGGGGCACGGTCGACCTTGCTGCTGGTAAGCCAAGGCAATGGCGTCCACTATCCAGTGAGACAACCTTTGCTTGGAGAGAGCCTTTCCCTTCAGCTTCCCACCATAACAGACAAAGAGCTGGTCTGAGGTCCTGAAACACCGCGTCCTGTCTACATAGGCGCGAAGAGCGCGTACTGGACAGAGCAGTGCCAAGGCTGGGTCTGCCTCCTCCGGGGGCAGCGCTTGCAGGTTCACCACCTGGTCCCGAAAGGGAGTGGTAGGAACCTTGGGCACATATCCGGGCCGGGGTCTCAGGATCACGTGAGAGAAAGCCGGTCCGAATTCCAGGCACGCTTCGTCGACGGAGAATGCGTGCAGGTCCCCTACCCTCTTGATGGAGGCCAGTGCAACCAGGAGCGCTGTCTTCATTGACAGGAACTTAAGCTCAACTGATTGCAGGGGCTCAAAGGGAGCACTCTTCAGGGCAGTTAGAACCACTGAGAGGTCCCAAGAGGGAACGAGAGGAGGACGAGGAGGATTTAGTCTCCTCGCTCCTCTCAGGAACCTAATGACCAGGTCGTGCTTCCCTACCGACTTACCTTAGACTAGGTCATGGTGTGCGGCAATGGCGGCAACATAGACCTTAAGGGTGGAGGGAGACAGCCTTCGCTCCAACCCTTGCTGAAGGAGGAAAGCACAACGCTGATCGAGCATCTCCGGGGGTCTTCTCGGTGAGAAGAGCACCAGTCGACGAAGAGGTTCCACTTCAACGCGTAGACGTGTCTCGTGGACGACGCTCTAGCGGAAGTGATGGTAGCCGCCACCGCTGGTGGAAGGGTACTCAAACCTACCTCGAGCCGTCCAGGAGCCACACGTGGAGGCTCCAGAGATCGGGGCGAGGGTGCCACAGGGTGCCCCGTCCCTGAGAAAGAAGGTCCTTCCTCAGAGGAATGGGCCAGGGAGGTGCTGTCACGAGGAGTGCAAGTTCGGGGAACCAGGTCCGGCCGGGCCAATACTGCGCGACCAAAATGACCTGCTCCTCGTCCTCCCTGACCTTGCGCAAGGTCTGCGCAAGAAGGCTCACTGGGGGAAACGCATATTTGCGGCTCGGCGGCCAGCTGTGCGCCAGTGCATCCGTGCCGAGCGTGCCCTCGGTCAGGGAAAAATACAGGGCACAATGGGTCGAGTCGTGAGAGGCAAACAGATCTATCTGTGCGTCCCCGAACTGGTCCCAAACCAGCTGACCGACTGGGGATGGAGTCGCCATTCTCCAGGGAGGGGCTGAAGCCGTGAGCTCGTCGGCTGCACAGTTCAGGGCTCCGGGAATGAAAATGGCTCGAAGCGACCTCAGATGCTTCTGACTCCATAGAAGGAGGTGGCGGGCGAGTTGTGACATACGGCGGGAGCGTAGACCACCTTGATGGTTGATGTACGCTACAGTAGCGGTATTGTCTGAGCGGACTAGTACGTGTTGACCCCTGAGCAACGCCCGGAAGCGGTGCAGGGCAAGGCGTACTGCCAACAACTCGAGGCAATTGACATGCCATAGCCGCTGGGGTCCTGTCCAGGAGCCCGCAGCAGCATGTCCATTGCACATGGCGCCCCAGCCCGTGGTGGAGGCATCCGTGGAGACCACAACGTGCCGGGAAGCTCGTTCCAGGGGGACACCCGCCCTGAGAAACTGAGGTTCGACCACGGGGTGAGGAACTGACGGCAAGTCGGAGTAACTGGTACCCGGAGCGTGCCTTGATGCCATGCCCACCTCGGGACTCGGTCGCGAAGCCAAAGCTGAAGCGGTCTCATATGAAGCAACCCGAGCGGCGTGACCGCGGCTGCAGATGCCATATGCCCCAGGAGCCTCTGAAAATGTTTCAGTGGAACCGCATTCTTGCTCCTGAGATGTCTCAGGCAAGTCAGCAGTGACTGCGCGCGCGCTCGCTCGTAAGCTGCGCGGACATGGCGACCGAGTCGATGTCCATACCGAGAAAAGAGATTCTCTGCACGGGGCAAAGTTTGCTCTTCCCCAGTTGACCAGTTGACGGGTGGGTGCTTAGGATTGCGCCGAGAAGAAGCACTCTGAGGACACATAGCATCGCAACAGAGCGTTTAGCCTGGGGAACCCCAGTGTACCCGTGACAGCGGCCCCATCGAGGGGGGAAAGGCGGATGAGATCAGCGAGCGGTCCCGAGAAAACCAGGGGGTCTTCTGGGACTTCGAGATCTCATCATGCACGTCCGGGAGGGAAGGTATTGGGGTTTGCCGTGGACGAGGGTCGGCGGCCTTACCCAAAAACCAATCGTCCCAGGAAAGCATGGCCGTCATCTCTGGATCAGGCTCAGGCACAGCCGTATGCACACCAGAGGGTGGCAGCTGTGACGAGTCGTCACTTCGCAGAGAATCAAACCCACCTTGTGAAGCTGCTACAAACATAGTATCATCCTCTGTAGCTTTAAATGAAACACACGGGCCACCAGAGGGTAGACTCGTGGGAATCACCTATTCACTAGCGGGCACCGCCGTTGAGGGGAGGCTGGGGTCACGGACACGGAGTCGGCGCCTTGTTCCAGACCAACACCCTCAGGTCACCCTGGCCACCAGCCGAAGATCGGGGGGTGGATGAGGGGACTCTCACTCTTGCGAGTTCACCGAGTCTCGACCTATATGACGCGATGATCATGTTCCCACAGAGAGAACATGAGTCATCCACGAGCGCTGCTCTAGTATGATCAAGCCCAAACATACTAGACAACGCTCGTGCCCATCAGAGTCCGATACCAAGCTGCCGCAACCATTCGTTTTTTTTTTTTTTTTTAAATGCACGGGCGAGCCGTCTTTAAAAAGACGTGCCGCGTGCGCTCTTTTAGAGAGAGAACTCACGTGTTGAAGCGCCCGGGGAAGCACGCACTCTCTGATGAACCACTGCAGAGATAAGCAGGAAGCACGCACTCGCCGGAGATCGCCGTCACACCAACACTCGAGGCACTCGTTCGTGAAGCTGATAATTCAGAGTTGGCTTGTGGAGAGAAGAATACACTTGGCTCCGAAGCGAAAACATAAACTGCTGTTGCGGACTTCCTCCTTTTATACCCACGAGGTGGGGCGGAGTTACGTCATGCAAATTCCGCAGACCCATGGCATTTCTTTGCCATTTGCTCGTTTTGTAATACTCGAAGTTGATAGGCTTTCTAAGCGAAACCCCATTCGTCGTCATCCGACGTAACTCGGAGTGACAACGAAAGGGAACTTTGTTTGCACGTTTGCATGCAAACTGAGAAAAACTGAGTTTTAGGCAGCCGACGTCACAGTATGCGACAGAACTTGCACCTGCGTCAAAAGTGCGACCTCTTTGTTCAAAAGAGAAAGAGGAGGTGAATCGTTGCTGTTGATGCTATTTTCGGGATTCTGGTTGGCTAACGTGGGCTTGAGCTTCTCATTACACTGCTACCTACAGGTTTGGCATGCTCTTGACAGCATATATACACAGATTTGTGTAAACTAACACTTTTCTGAAAACCGACAGGTGTGCACGATGTTATTTCTGAAAATGGGAGACGTTTATGAAAATAGCCGCCCACGTGTAGCCTTATAGTCCCATTTAGCCCCTTGTTAACAACCGTGTGGCAAGCAGGGCGGGGCTGTGTGAGGCCAGTGGCATGATTACTAATGAGTGTCACCAGTTTCGAGTGTCTCACGGAGGAGCTCTGGATTGATAAAAGGAGGAGTGACAAGAGAGGACCAGAGGGTTGTTCCATAAAAGACACTTAGAAAAGCGGGGATTAAACTCCAACACCTGACTTGAATTAACCTAACAAATAAGTTGGGGCTAAAGGTAAAAGGTACCTTCATAAAAGGTAATTGAAGTTCACGCAATCCCACTAATTTGATCCAGGTTTATATATATATATATATATATATACACAGGTATATATATATATATATATATATATATATATATATATACACACACACACACACACATATATAACGTTAACAAATATTTCATATACAATATAATTTAGCACGTTTGTAGGTCTATATCGTCTCATTTATCATAGTTATCATTTTCTGTATATTTTCTGTTTATTTTTGGACTAATAGTGGTTAATAAAGTAATAAAATATGAGAGAGTCAGTGGTAATATCATTGTGTTCCTGTCGGTCAGTGTTAGAGGATCTGTGTAACAACTGAGGCTTAGCCTGACAGTTAGCCTGCCCCGGACCAGGTTAGTTTCCCAGCATAAGTTGCCAGAGTAACTGAGTTTGAACTATTTTAAGTTTGCTTTATGAAACAGAATCAACCAACAATAAACAGAGCAATTCCAATAGGGTCCTCTCACCATCGGTGCTCGGGCCCTAATAAGTCTGACTAACCAAAATAAGCCTGGCTTGTATTCTAATCTTGTTTTATGGAACAGCTCTCTGGCCTGGGACATTTACATTATGTTTTGTTTATGTGTGTGCAGCAGTCATCTGTAAGGGGCTACCGCTTTACTTTCATTTTGTGTTTATTTATTTTTGGATTAAAGTTACGTTTGATCGTTGGCCGGTTTTCCGTCTCCTCCTTCTATAACCTTGTTACAAACCGCTATTTTAAAGACAAGTAAAAGGTTGGGGGTATCACACAAGAGTATGGTGGCACAGTAGTTCACAACACACCAAAATTTGAATAGAAAACATAAGATAACAACGCAGCAAAATCAAGCCACAACACAACTGAAACAAGTGCAACCAATGAAATCGCCTCAACACCACAGAAACAAACCACAACACTACGGAATGAAGTTATAACATAACGGAACTACCACAATACAACTGAAACAATCCAAAACACAATGGAATTTACGCAACACAACGGAAACATCCTGCAACACAATGGAAACAAGCCACAACACAACTGAATCAAATCACAACAAAACGAAAACAAGCCACAACTCTACAAAAAAAGCTACAACACAACTGAAACAAACCGCAACACAGAATCAAGTCGCAACACACCGGAAACAAACCACAACAAAAGGGAAACAAGCCACAACTCTACGAAAAAAGCCACAATACAATGGAAACAAGCCACAACACAACTGAAACATGCCACAACACAACAGAAGCAAGTCACAACTCCCAACACAACACAACAGAAACATCCTGCAACACAATGATAACAAGCAACACAACGGAAACATGCCACAACACAACAGAAGCAAGTCGCAACTCACAACACAACACAACAGAAACATCCTGCAAAAGGATGGGATAACTAGCCACAACACAACGGAAACAAGCCCCAATACAATGGAAACAAGCTGCAACACAATGGAAACAAGCTGCAACACAATGGAAACAAGCTGCAACACAATGGAAACAAGACACAACACAATGGAAACAACCCTCAACACAACAGAAACAAGTCACAACACAATGGAAACAAGCCGCAACACAACAGAAACAAGCCATAACACAACGGAAATAAGCCACAACACAACGGAAACAAGAAGCAACCCAAAGGAAATAAGGCACAACTAAACGGAAACAAGTCGCAACACAACGGAAACGAGCCACAAATAAATGGAAACAAGCCACAACACAACGGAAACAAGCCACAACACAACGGAAACAATCCACAACACAACGGAATCAAGACACAACAAAAGGGAATCAAGCCACAAAACAAAGGAATCAAGTCACAACATAACGAAATCAAGCCACAACATAATGAAATCAAGTCACAAATGAAAATAAGCTACAACACAACGGAAACAAGCCACAACAGAATTAAGTCACAACAAAATGGAAACAAGCTACAACAAAATGGAAACAAGCCACAACACAACGGAATCAAGCCACAACACAACGGAATCAAGCCACAACACAACATAATTAAGTCACAACAAAATGGAAACAAACCACAGCACAATGGAAACAAGCCACAACACAACGGAATCAAGCCACAACACAACGGAATCAAGCCACAACACAACGGAATCAAGCCACAACACAACATAATTAGGTCACAACAAAACGGAAACAAACCACAGCACAACGGAAACAAGCCACAACACAACGGAATCAAGCCACAACACAACGGAATCAAGCCACAACACAATGGAATCAAGCCACAACAAAATGGAAAAAAACCACAGCGCAACGGAATCAAGCCACAACACAACGGAATCAAGCCACAACACAACGGAATCAAGCCACAACACAACGGAATCAAGCCACGACACAACGGAATCAAGCCACAACAAAATGGAAACAAGCTTCAACACAACGGAAACAAGCCACAACAAAATGGAAACAAGTTACAACACAACGGAAACAAGCCACAACACAACGGAAACAAGCCACAACACAACGGAATCAAGTCACAACAAAATGGAAACAAGCTACAACACAATGGATACAAGCCACAACACAGCAGAATCAAGCCATAACAAAACGGAAACATGCTTCAACACAATGGAAACAAGCCACAACACAACGGAATAAAGTCACAACAAAATGGAAATAAGCCACAACACAACGGATACACAGAATCAAGCCACAACACAACGGAATCAATTCACAACAAAATGGAAACAAGCCACAACACAATGGTAACAATCCACAACACAACGTAATCAAGTCACAACAAAATGGAAACAAGTTACAATTAGGTAAACAAGCCACAACACAATGGAATCAAGCCACAACACGATGGAAACAAGCCACTACACAACGGAATCATGCCACAAAACAACGGCAACAAGCCACAACACAACAGATTCAAATCACATCAAAATGAAAACAAGCCACAACACAATAGAAAACATCCTGCAACACAACGGAATAAAGTCACAACAAAATAGAAACGTGCAAGCATCTGCGTCTGAACGCAAGAGAACATGATAACATTTTTGCATTTCGTCTGTGTGCTTTGAGGCACGAATCATTTATGATGTACGAAAAAGAGCAACAGTGGCTTTCCCGATTGCAGAAACTTCCATTTTCATGACCGGTATTTTGATCGATTTAGATTGATTATTAAAACTTTATAATCATATTTAACATTATAGTTATCATCCCTGGTTTGAACGGGCCTGAACTGAAACTTGTCTCTTGGCTCTTTCTGTCTGTCTGGCTGTAGAGCATGAGCCGTTAGATCAGAGCAGTGTGTGATGTGGAGGGGTTTAGTGTCATACCAGGCTGTGATTCACTCTCCTGTGATGATGGAGTTCTCGCCTCGAATTTCAGCTTCCCAATTCTCCCATTACCATTCTATCTCCATCTCTATACACTCCATATCAGACTGTGTGGACCTCAGTGCTGATCTGAGGCCAGTTACATCATTGTGGAAGTGCAAGAGACAGCAAACTCAGGACACTGATTTCAGGCCAGGTATTGCAGTTTTAAGGACTACCAGTGCTCAACTTTTACAAGAGTGGCAAGTTTTTATGTCATACTTTTAAGAATTATATGCTATTTTTGGTATATTAATTATTGTGTTAATAATAAACAATTCAACCTGGGTTATCATACACTATAAAGCAAAATAAGACCCCACCCACAAAAAACAAACAAAACAGAGAAAGCACACTCATTTGGCTAAAGTAGTATGTGAAATGATATTACATGAGGTTTTTAAGCATATGAGAAGCTCCTTTGCACCATGACCTCGAGCCAAACTCACAAATAACACTTGCCTGATGGCTTATGCTACAGCTAACCCGGACGTCAAGGTCACTTCTGTGATTTGGGAAAAGCCTGTAAAAGTCCTGACTCCGTGTATTCAGGCTCGAATAGGTATGGGCGACCTTCGAAATTGAGCCACTCATCGTCGCGTTCGATGTTAAACTCAAACTCTGCCATTTCGACTGTCGTCGCTCCTCCTTTTATGCTTCCACTCCTCCATGAGAGATAAGAGACCGGTGCGTCGTGCAGGTGGCGCTCATTAGTAATCACGCTACCGGCCACGTGCCATTTTCCCACGGCCCTCTGCCTCATCCTGCTCGCCACATACACCCATCGCCCCTCACAGGCCAGGGGAGGGGAGAGAGAAAAAAATAATAATCTTGGTCCGGTTCCCACAACGCACTGCAATCTGGCCCTTCACCAGCTGGGCGATCTTCTCTGCAGTGCCTGGCGGTGGCGCTGGATAGTCCTCGGTGGACAGCTCGACACTCCTCGGACGCCTGGTGGACAGCGACGACTCCTCCGGGTTTGGGCAGATGGCAGGAGTCTCCCGTTCCCTGCTCCTCCCCTTCATGGCGGATGGCAGCAGGCTCCGGCCCATGGCGAACGGCGGCGACTCCTTCCCTCTCTCACGGACGGCAGCCGCACCTCCAGCACCCAAGCGGCCGGCAGCGAGCTCGACCGTCTCCTCGACAACTCACCGCCTCGAGCGTCCATGGCGACGAACTCTGCTCACCATGCTCAACGGCACCATGGATTACCCACAGCGGCTAGGGCTCCCTGACAGCACGTTCCTCCTTCTTCCCGGGTTTCGGCACCAGTGTAAAGCAGTTCAGATGTTATGGGAAGAAGGAGGCGGGAACCGGCGAACATTTAAACAATTTAATAACAAAATAAAACAAATACAAAACAAAAGTAAAACAACACAGTTCACTTTATCAAAGACGCTTTTTTAAGTTGGACTTAACTGTGTCGAATTCTCACTTAGGGGCTGTTTATACAACACCATTTTCAACTAAAAACGTAAAAATATTTATGCGTTTTGGCCGTTAGTTTACACGACAACGGCGTTTTGGGTGACTGAAAATGCAAACTTTTGAAAACGGCATCTGTGTAAACAACAAAAACGCGAATCTCTGAAGACGATAATGTCATGCACATGCGTATAACGTGTTCAGTCTATAGTGTTTCATCATCTAATGGCCTGGCAGCGGAATACAGCTTTTTTTGTCGTTTTTCGCGGATCCGTGTGAATGGGGATCATTTTGACAAAGGTGTCATCTGTACACGGAAAACTCAAAGGAAAAACCTCTCTGTTTTAAGCATATCGTTGTCGTATAAAAGTACCCTTAGTTTGGACTTTGTTTTTCAGTTTGCACCGTTTCCATAGTTGCATTTGTTGTCATGGTTTCAGATTAGTTGTCATTTAGTTCAGGTGTGTGTGTCATTAATTATCCTTGTTTGCACATGTACTTAAGTTTGTCTGTTTCTGTTCATTGCAGTCGGGTCTCATCTGTGTCTAGATGTGTTGTATGCGGCTCTCTTTGTGTGGATTACTTGTGTGTGGATTTATTAAAGACTGCCTTTCATTGTGTTCGTGTACTTTCTTCAACACAGCGTTGTGACAAACTGAAGAATGAAATAATGAAAATATATATAATTTATACATATAGTAATTTACATCTTTTTTATGCTTATAATACCTTCAAATACAAAAGATACAAACAAGTAAACACAAATGTACTGGAAAATATGTAATTGTGCACAAATTATGCGAGTATATGGTGTTAGTAACCAATAGTCTTTATGCACATTAAAATCCAGATTATCTAACAGAATTATTTGTTAGTGATTGATAACTTTTATGACTGGAGTTTGTCTGTTACTACACTACTGCACAGTTTTACTGCCACAGCTGTTCTTATAATAACATGGTTGTCTAATGATTGAGTCTGCAGTTTTGTAAGCATAATGTTGAATTAAATAGCCTATGAAATTGAACTGAATTTAAAACAACAATGTATGCATTGCAAACAACATGAAGATTAATACATTCATAGATTGTTTTATTGAATCTTACACTAAAACACAGGGGAGGTGGCATGAGTACTTGTTTAACTTGTGCATGCTGATTGTTTTATTGAATCTTACACTAAAACACAGGGGAGGTGGCATGAGTACTTGTTTAACTTGTGCATGCTGATTTACCCTAATGTCTTTTAATGTTATGTAATTAGCTTGTCATTTGTCATTATTAATATGTCATGGCCTTATGAAGCAGCAATCATTTCCCAAGGAAAAAATCTTTTCATCGCTGACCTTGAGCCAAAAAATTCGAATTTGTGAACCCACATTCAGACATATTTTTAAATCACTAAGGCAGCGTTGTTTTATTCTTCCATAGATCAAAATATGAGGCTGAGAATGTCTTTTGCCTGTAAGTGTATATTTACAAATGAATGGTTTTAATTTAAACAAATGATTCAATTCGCTCATGATGTCAAAGGCATGATGACTAATGCTTTGCCTGGCATAGCGCCACAAATGATTGGTTTTCTATTGCATCAAAATCAAAGATACATAGATCATGATAAACCGCTTGGATAAACCAATGTGGCCTGGACATCTCTTCATTAAAGACAAAGAACTGAGAGAATAAAATGATCTTAAAAAGAGGGATTCTTCACTTCATATTAATGGAGATATTGCAAATGTTTCTGGAATGAGTGAATGCTACCTTTGTTTTTTTAATTTTTGAGACAATTATTAGTTTTCCTGAATGGAGATTGAAGAACGATTCTTGGTATAACTCAATCTCGGACAGAAGCACTGATGGAGTTCCATATTAAGTGACCAAATTCAGTTTAAGAGGGCACTACTGTACATGCGTCATGTTCACCAGTTGCAAAATTAAATACAAAAAATGCTCATCCTCCCACACTTTTAAAAGAAAAAGTTCTATAAAACCTTTAAGGGTTCTTTCAGGCGATTTTTAGTTCCCATCATGGGATAGTTTTATGGATTAAGTTTTAATTAATAACGGGACGGGAGAGCTGTCAGTCAATAAATGGGAAAACAAAGTAAATTTCATTACTTATTTGAAGATGTAACTCAGATAGTTTGTTGTAAATGTAACCCTTTATGGTACGGTGTTGCCATATGGCAACAACTAATTTCTAATAATTTCCTTGTTATTCAGAAAAAAATACAATATATTGCACTATGGCAATTAAAAGGGCAGGCCTTAAGGTAGCCAATGATGTGCTGTTTTTAAGTCACATGACATTTAAATATCCCTCAAACTCTCTTTCCTGCTATCACTCTAACACGGTAGACACCTGTTGAAGTGCTCCAGAAATTACTCTATTAACCTCATTTCTAAACATTTCTTCTCAAGGAGATTTTTTTTGCTGCATCTTTTATATATATATTGGATTTTTTTTTTTATCACAAATCACCTTTGTCTAACATAGTTTTACTGTAAATTGAGAAAATATCAATGTTTCCATATAGCAACGCTTTACCAGTGGAATTGCAGTAATGTATTTCCCCATTGGAATTTTTTTATAGATATTAGCATAAACAATATGATTGCAACCAAATGTTTTTGAAGTGTTTATTGTAGTATAGTTGTATTTATGTATAAATAACAAATTGATTTCTTCTTTTCAGAAAATGAATACAGCAATATTTTACGGAAAGGGAAATAGGAAGAGTGCAGATTTCACTCTTCCATGTGTTGAGAGTGAGGATGAGTTATCCAAATGATTGGGAATGATAGGGATTAAATGATAGAACATTGTTAGAACATAATGCATACCATACAGGGTTAAAAGTTATGTGTTACTTTACTAGTTACTTGAAAAACGTCCTCTGATGATGTAACTCACATTACCCCAACACTGATCTTTTAAGACATTTATCCTTATATGGAACCTTTTTGGCATTGAAGGTTCTTTAAAATTGATTCAAGAACCCTAGGATTCTATTTATAACCCCACTGAACCTTTTGTTCTCAGAATGCATCCTTAATACTTTGGACAAACAGATGCACATTAAACTGGATAGGAGAATGTTTTGAAAAATTGCTAACTTTATTTTAGAGCTTAATTAAGTTCAATTGTAACTCCATTAAAACAAAAAAACTAAATAGGATTATTTTTTTTTTGAAGCCTCCTTGAGTTAGCCAGCATTGCATTCAAGGTTGTACCTACAAAATTCGGTAGATGTGATTGTCCTTGAGTTGTCCTGGAGTGCTGCCCTCACCCTTCTGGACTCCCAGCTCTATTTACAGTCCCTCTATGCCTCTGCCAAATAAGATGGGTTCAAATAGGGCTGTTAGGGGCCACTAGAGAGGAACTCATTTTATCACAATATATGCTGAGAAATCAATGCAGCCTTTGAAAAGGTTTTCTTTATAGGCGGGCAGGGAAGTGTGTGGCTGGCAAAGGGTTGTGTGTGTGTGTGTGTGTGTGTGTGTTTGTGTCTGGTTTGTGTGTATGTTCTGTTTTATATGCCCCAAAAGTGTAGAAAGTAAGAATGGTGGAAAATAAACCAACAGATGCTGTTTTGGACCTGTGTAAAGTTGTCATGCTGTTTCGTCTTCCTGATGATTTTGTTTTTAATGACTGAACAATCAAAAGTGTATTTCCGCACTATTGTAGACTTTCAATGTAAACAACTCCAGAATATCATCATATTTGTGTATTTCTGTTTTGAGAGTGAGACACTATTGACTACCCAAGCAGTGGAAAAAAGTACCATTAGAGTTTGTGCCAGATTGTGTTTTTTTGTCACATTACACACTTAGGATAGTCTTGGTGGAAGTCCAACCGGGCAGTTTAGACCTTTTGCAGAAATATTTAGATTATGATTAATTATGTGTAAAAAGTCCACTGGTCCTTTTCTTCTACAATGACAAACTTGACGCTGAAAACGGCTCAATTTAAAGGGCAAAATGTTAATGACTTCAGTGGTATGGATAAATACCAGAGATGGAGTCAAAAAAAGTGTGTGACCTCATCAGGGAATATAGATTAATATGCCAAGGGTCAAAAGCCTTTACTTTAAAGCAAGAGGTCAGGCATTGTTGGGATGTTTATGACACCGACACACCCAATTCAATTCCAAAATATCTTATTTTATTTTATAATATTTTTACAATATTCATGTGCTCATAAAGATCATAAAGTTTTGTTCCTGAATGAATCAGCGTTGTTGAACGAATAGTCTGAATGAACGATGATTAAATAACTCACTCATAAAGATGGGCTGTTTCCGAATATGCATAGTTCCCTATAAGTGAAAAACAGCATGTGAAAGAGTAATTGTCAAGGATTATCTGTGTTTGTTTAAATTTTGTATGGTTTTATCACGTGTTTTAGTTCTGTGACCTAGTTTTCAGTTTGTTTCCTTGGTTGTTCATTGATTGATTATGTCTTGCACCTGTGATTCATTTTGTTAATTGGTTTGGTTCTGAGTATTTAAGCCCTGTTTGGATCTGTTCATTTGTCCATTATCATCAATTCACAGTATTCATAAAACAATAGGAAAAAAGTACCCGGACGACCTACTACTTCCGTCGAGATTCTGAATTGTGCATGCAAAGGACACAGGTGTGTTCAATTTGAAACAGTGCCTGTCTGCGCAGCGCAGCTTCAAGTCAAACACACCTTTTACCATCCCATGAGGCCACGGGAGAGGATTTGTTGATTTAATTTAAGCAATGGAACTCACACTGGTAGGTCACATGGCAGCATGTGGTATGTCCATATTACAATCATACAAAACACAATCGTATTATATATATCATACTTTTGGTCACAAAGTGGTCGCAAGTAAGTACTTATTCAAAAGAAGTGCCTTCTCAAAGTCACTTGTTCCATTTATGAATTAATTGTGTTTTGAGCAAATAGATTGAGTGAATGATTCAGTGACATCATAAATCATAAAGACTCAACACTTGTATTAACCTAAACTTCAGTGACAGTCACTGAAATACACAAACTGTGTCTTTTTCTTTTGAGCTGTTATCAGCACTCTTTTAAGGCTGCACATCAAATCAAATTTGAGGACTGGAACTAACTATGAAATATTCAAGTAGGACACCGTACAGTCCCTTGGACTTCACAAACTTCAGGTGACGGCCAAGACCGCGAGTACACATCAAGTATGTTGTTTGGGCCTAACACACTTTTATGGATAACTACTAAGTTTTTATTTGGTCCACTTAAATAATAGGTAAGCTCCTATTTATTATTAACCATATTTCTGTTCTTTCTTTTTACTATTTTATTCCATTGATTTCTGTTTCAATATCTCTATCATCGATTGTGTGAGCAAGTGCTATTTAAATGGTTCTGTGCATCACTCATGGCTTCTTCTCTTAGCAAGAGAGGCTCAAAAAGTAACAAGGCTGTCAGTCACTGACCAAATTGCTACCATTCGCAGAGATATGTCAGTCTTGATTTCCAGGGTTAGGCTGGAGTTTATCTTCCTCTTTCATCCAATTAGGATACAAGTTCTCTTTAAAAAGTCTACACGACATTGAGGAATACCATCATGCTTGTATCCTCATCACAATCACCAGTCCTGAGTTCTCATTTAGATCACAGAGGGGATAAACCAGCACTCAGACGCTCTCACATGCAATGTAGCACACACACATTCACTCACACTCGCCTTTTTCCTGTCCTACACATGTACAGACACCAACATGCCGTCTCACATGCACACAAACACACCATACGGAGACTTGCGAGAGTCTTGTGAGATAACCAGCAAACCCAGCTTGACAGGCTCGGCTGGGCCATTATTGAATTGCAGTGAAGACTATATTACTTTAGAGCGAGATAAAAGACTACATACAAGACAGATGGGAGGGGTACATCAAACAAGACCGTGTCCGTATTGTGCCAAGAGTAATCCTGTTGAAGGCAGCCTTGATTTCCCTTAGGCCAGGTGCCATTTCTCCTTGAATAATTCTACTCTGGCTTTGGCCTTTCTTCATCCTCCCCCTCTCCTCTTCTTTCTTCTTGCTTTCTCTAACACACTCCTTCCATATCCGATGTACAAACGCGAGACTCTGATGATATGATTGAAATTCTTCAAAATCTTTTAATTTCACCAGGTGTGCTGGGGCCCATGCTAGATGCCTGAGCATACAAAGGAAGAAAACCCGAGGGAAATCCGCAGCACATGCACGTAGGAAAGCCTTCCAAAGCAACAAGCGCCGATGTCAAAGCAGCTTGCCGGCAACAAGCTATTCATTATCTTAGGTATTTATTGGACTTGTCTCGGTCCAATGAGCATCATTCACACCTTCAACAGCAAATTAGCTGTGATGCACTTGACAAGATAAAGCAAACTAGGGAATGCTCTTGGGACTCTGTATGGTTTTGAAAGTAATAATAATGCAAAAAGTGTAATTAAAAAGCTCTTAAGGTATCTTGTTTCACTTAAGTAGTGCTTTTCCCCACATTAAAAGTAATGATGGTCAAAGGGATGCGTTTAAAATATATTTAGCATTGCAAAAGGGAATATAATGATTAAGTTGAACCAAACATTCAAGCAGTGGTGTTTGGTTTAATTAGCATCACTATTACTGTTGCTCAATTGTAGGGTTAAGGGTCCTAACAAACCCCTAATGCTAAGTATTAAACTTGGAGGTGGTCTCTCTCATAAGCATTCTGTAAAATAATGCTTAATTGCATATAGGGTTTACTTTCCATACCATCATCCTATAGTAGCCTTCAAATTAGTGATGCTGAACTGTAGTTATGGATAATCCTAACTTATTTTGCGTCATGTAACTAATGGTAAAAATAAGTTTCCATTGAAATGTGATACTTGATCATTAAATAACATAATAGGTATTTTATATGTAAATTATGCAAATATACATCGCAACTACGCCAAGTTGTTACACTGGCAACTCTATAGCATTGTAGCAGTAAGTTGCCTTTCAAGCAGCACCATGTAAACTTGAATTACTTTACTTTATTGTCACATTCCTGGGAAATTTGACTTGGACAACATGATACGGCTAGTACACAACTTCGATCACACACAACACAGTACATAGCATACAATAATTGGAATATAACAACATTCCAATAATAAAAACTAGCAGCATCCTTCATCAATTTTGAAAATCTCTTCATAAAATTGACCGCAGTTGGCACAAAAGAGTTTTATAACGATTAGACTTACACATCAAGACTCTGAATCGTCTCCCTAATGGTAACACATTCAAATTCATATGTAAAATGTGTGTATCATCAGAGACAATTATTTTAGCTTGCTTTAAAATAGATGCCTCGCACAGCTCTTGTATGGTTCGTTTTTCCCCCCACACTATAATTTTTTTAGCAGTATGCACCAGACATGCTAGTTTTGATTTTGATTGAACAGTCAGATTTCCATACCATGCAGTGATACCATATCTTATTAAGTTCTCAAATACAGACTGATAAAACAGAAACAAGATCCTCTGGTTCACTCCAAACACTTTTAACCTTTGCAGGAAATATAGCCTCTGCTGCAATCTAGAACAAAGAGTGTTGATGTGAGAAGACCAGCATAATGAATTGTCCATATAAACTCCTGCGTATTTATATGAAGAAACCTTTTCAATAATAATCACCATGTATTATTACAGGGCTATGATCCCCCACAGATCTAGGATCAAAAGTCATTTCAACGGTCTTCATTTAATTTAAAATCAATTGAATTAGTGTCACACCAGCCAACAAACCTGTCAACATCAGAAAAATACTGCAAGGGTTTTGTTGTCTTATTCAATAAACTAAATATTGCTGTATCATCAGAAAATTTTAGGAAGTACATATCATCCTGACTAGAGACACACTCATTAGTATATAGTGTTTATAAAATTGTGGTAATTAGAGGTTTCCACATAAAGCTTTTTTTTCTCTATACAATCTGCCAAAATGAAAGACATTTATTGGTGTAATTTATCATTCAAAGTAAACCAAAAATATCAATGAAATATTTACTGATGCCTTTTAACTAAATTTGCCTTTGTCAATCTAGTCATTAACAGGAGGCGGTTAGCTTTCAATTTGTTCCCTGAGGGAACAGTAGTGTTGGGAAGCTACTTTGAAACTGTTGCTTGTCAAGCTGCAAGCTGCCCATAATTCAATGTTCAACTACACCCAAGCTGCTCTTTTGAAAAGCTATAAAGGTATAAGGCACAAAAACAATGAGGATCTGAGTTAGGATGACGCCATTAAACGGAATATGATCAGCGAGGGGGTAGGGTGGGGGGTGGATTGGGGTATGGCCCGCGAATGCCCCTCTTGGCGCCAGCCCTGGATTCACCACTGGCAATACCGTTTGCCAGAGTGAAACTCCTGAAAAGTAATTTACTATGTCCCATAAAATGCGCAGCAATATGCCCTCCCCAGCCCTGATTGAAAATCACTAACCCTAAAACACTATGATTGATATATCTCAAAAACATACTGATGCATAATTAAATATATTTTAAAAATCATAATACTATTTGGTATAGAAAAAAGACTGCATGTGTCCAATTCACTAAAATAAATCAGATTTAACTGACTGTTCTGAGAATACTGTAGCTGAGCAACTGTTTTTGTACTGAAGAAAATGTTGTTGCATTAGGAGAGAGAGAGAGAGAGAGAGAGAGAGAGAGAGAGAGAGAGAGAGAGAGAGATTTTCCTCACCTCATCATTGAGTTGGTCAAGAAAGCTTTGCATTATAACTGTTGCTCTGGGATTCATCATGAAAACAAGCTGCGCCCCTTCTTTAATTAAAAGATGAATAAAGCGTCCTGAATTTATAAACAGAATGCAAAACATGCCACATCCGCTTGGCAAGTTAACGACTCAGCGTCTTTGCGTTTTTATTCAGTTACGGTTTGTGTGTGGCGATAATATTAAGAAGAACAATTAAGTAACATTATTAAATTTTAATGAGGCCTAAATAATGTCCCCCTTGGGCCTTTCACCTCATGGTTTTAATTAATAAGCACTTGGTACACATTACAGCTTTCAATTAGGAATTGGGGAGAAATGGCCAGGCAATCAGTTTAATCCATACTCTCATCGAGGGTCTGAGAGGTGGCTTTTTAATCAAGCTCCTCGGGCCCAAACATGGAGAAAGGAATTTGTCCATCCATCATAGTGTGAAAACAGAAGGCAGGAAAGAGAGGATTTCTGAACTTCAAGAGTATTCCTTAATGAGTTGGGATTAAGACGGTAATGTAGATTGAAAATAAAGAATTCATAAGAGGGAAAAAAGAAGCAGAATTCCACAAGGAGGAATAAGATAAATGAGATGCAAATTAGTCCATGTTTGTTGGTGGTTAAGGACATCTGAAGTGTCTCAGCAACAGTAGTGAGCGTTAGCAAAACAAGTCCAACAGTAAATTCAAAATGAATGGAAGCAAAATTGTACAATTTGGCTGACAAGACGCTAGTTGCTTGGATTTTATTTTTTGTGAGATTTAAAAGGGTCATCGGATGCCCGTTTTCCACAAGTTGGTATGATTCGTAAGGGTCTTCATGTAAAGTTTGTAACATACTTTGGTTAAAATTCCTCAATGGTTGTGTAAAGCAACACCCATTTTACCTCCTCAAAAACAGCTGTTACAGCAACCCGTTTCAGTGCATGTCTCTTTAAATGATAATGAGCAACTGCTCACCTCTTGCATGGGGTGTCGCCTTGGCAAACTGCCTTGGCAGACAGTATACAAATGGTTGAGGGCGGAAATATGCTAATACAGGGCAGTCAGTCAGTGGTCATGAGCGGAGCATGAGCAATATCACATTATATTGCTCAGAAAATCCAAACAGCTTGATTATTGAGAGGGTTTAGGCTTTTTGAGGATTAAAAAGAGGAGTGAATGGATTTTTTTTATTGTGGTTATGTCCACACTGCAAAGACACATTTATATGCAAACATTTATATAACAAATTTATATGAATTTTGCATCCGATGACCCCTTTCAACTTATAAAAAGATTTATACTACATTTTGAATACTGTTTGTCAAATGTATGGTCTACAGTAATTTTCCAAACAATACATTTTGGTTGCAGAAACAGCGACTACAAAGCTACGTCATGAATCAGTATATTGTGTACACAAATTCAGTTGCGATCCAACACAAATGACGAAGGAATTCAATCTAAACAGTCTTTAATCCACAAACAGAAATACACAGGAGACTATCATGAGAACATACACGCAGATTTCACTTATTGATGATAACCGACAGTCGACAGTGTACTAAACAAAACAGGGAGTACTTAAACAGAGAACACTAAACTACACACAGGTGGGGCTATGCAGTAACCTTGGTAACAACCAGATAAGTAATTATGGGAACTATACTGAAGGAAACACAGGAAACATATTAACATGAACCAAAACACAATGAAACTTAACAAGACCCTTACCATACTTTCAGCCGTAAATTAATTAAAACTGATTAGGTAGATCATGTTCACTAAGCCTACCTGTCTAGCGCTGTATGCTTATGATGAAATATAATTTAAAAAAAAATTTCATAACAAAACTCCCCCAAACCAGTTTTGCAACTGGTTGTGAAAATTTTCAGTGTTTGTTGTGCAAAACTCTGTGGTTGTTAAAGTGTTCAGAGGGCTTGTCCAAATACCCACACTTGCGGATTTTGCACTATTTCCAGGGTTTAATCCAAGTGTTCAAGTGGCCGCGAAGACCGCAAATATTTTAAGATTTTTGTTTGCTTAATGGGACACACTTGTGTGATTGTGGTGCTTTTTTTTCAAACGTTTTACAAACTACATATAATCTCATCATTCTCTGCACTTAAATTTGGAAACTTAACAAGAATTTATGGGAATTCATTGGAAATGTGAGGTAATTTATACAAACTGTATCATATACAAACATAAATATAAACATTTTGTTTGGTCATAAGCAGACATATATGCAAACTTATACAAATAAAAAAAGTCATTTTTGACTGATTTATTTGTAGAACTTAATCGATTATTTCATTGAACAACAAAAAAGAATGTTGAATAATATAAACATATTCCCTATGATCCCCCCCAAAAAACGTCCAATTAAAAATGTGAAATACATGCATTTTCTCTCAAGCTTCTCAAGCCTCTGCATTTTTCTTCTCAATCCTCAATAGCCTTGCAGTAAGTATTGTGCTGTGTGTATGGAATTGAAGAATGTGCAGGGTAGGATTTCAAGAGAATTTGCATTAAATCTGGCTGTTTTAATCAAGATTATGCTGCAAGATGTTTTTTTTTTCAACAACATTAAAGTTCCCTGTTATAAGCTAACCTGAAATTTGTAAATTTCAGTTTATTCCCATTAGTTCGAACATATTTGCTTTAATTCCTTTGGAAATTTTCCCACTAAAAAAATGTACAGAATTTTGTATCCCTAGTTAAGTGTACTATGCTTTGCCATTTTTCAGATCAGGGAGTGTCGCACACTTCATGTCGTGTGCACGTGCAATCAAAGTGGGCAAGAGTGCAAGTGTGAGTATTTGGACAGGCCCAGAGTCTTGTCAGGGTGTTGCCATGTGTTGGTGTATTCCAACTAGCATACTACTTTTACTATTTCTTTACTATTGCTTTGACCGTTGGGTAGAAGTCTGCTGCAGAGATTTAGGGCTTGGCAAAAGTGCAAATCAAGGGCTTGCTAGCACCCTTCTGAAACATAATGGGACACCCTACGGTCTTGTGGACTTTACGGACACACGCACGCGGTGGCCATTGTAAGACCTCAAGTGCACATGAAGTGTAACATTTGGGACAGAACCATGGTCGCCAAGGTTTTCTAGAGCATTGCTCAATAGTTTCTACAGTGTTCTGCATGTTTGTAGCACATTTATTATTGCAGGATATTTTTTTTCTATTGTCTCTCTATACCCACACCAATCTACACTGTTTGCCATTTCACTGAATCAATTGCGGACTCAAGTTGAGTAGAAGGTAAGAGTTCAAAGCATACATTAAAGGCCAAAACCACTTCTAAACCTTCTGACAAAAAAGGGGGAAGGCCCTCCAATAACCTGCTTTCATTAGCAACCATTTCTTTTTATAGTTTGCTGGTGTCTTAGGTCCCGATAAAGCAATATTGACTTGTCTGATGTAGGCTTCTTAACACCTTGAGTCTCAGCCGGTTGACTGAAAGCCATCACCTTCCACAACAATAGGTTTTATCCCCTGAAGAGAAGGATGTAATTCAGAACACTCCTGCGGAGAGAAGTGCATGTTGGTGAAAATGATATGAGGAGGTTTGCCATGGTTTCCTCTGATGTTTCAAGAAAAGAGGAGTTGTTTTGATGTGTATGCTGTCTGTTGGAGAGTTTCAGAAGAAATTGAGGACTCGACTTATTGGTGGGGTTTAGTGCCGACTGAAGTTGTAGACAATGGGATTTGTCTGTGAAATGCTGGCACAGTTTAACTGGTGTTTTTACGAACTGGTTGTAAAATATGCCCCAACACGCCTACATCTAGAAATAAAATAAATACAATGAAATAACAAGTCCCTATTTGACATTTGGGAGTTCAGATATGTGTGTACATTAGCATTTATGGAAATCACTTGTAAAATCCATTGTTGTAAAATGGTCTCAGAATATGCACTATACGAGGCTGGTTCATTAGAAGTCATTACATGGATTTAAAAATAAAAAATACATCAAACAATAATGCTTTTCATTTTGTTATTTTTATTATGCTCTATCTGTCCCTCTGGTGAGTTTTGTTTTGAACTCTTGAGTTCTCAAGAGTTGGTGTTCAGTTTTTTTGTTATTATTAACACTGATGTAAGCAATACATACTTTTCCTTTGCTGGAATTTGTATAATGCTGTTCCCCTTCCCACAGTCCACCAGCTGTCTGAGTTGAAGTACGACACAATTTATTTATCTTAAAATACATAAATGTTACCTTCTCTTTGTACCTCTAGATTGGAGTATAAATCTGTGTCGTAACAATAACCCTCATTCTGACACTGTCTGAAATGATCAGGTTTTAAGAGATGTTTTTAAGGGATGGCTTGTAAGTAAACGGCCACTGTTATGATTGGCTAACAGCATTGCATAAGAAAAAAGTATCAACGCCCTCTTGCTTTTGCCAATGAGTAAGTGTTGTAAAAACATTGTCCATATAAAACCCTCAGTTCACAGACAAGACATTATGAAATTGTTTACTTACGGTGTGTGATGTAGCTACTGTCAGACCCAAAGTCGGCCACTCCATCTTTCAATAAGTGTCTTTGCGAACCCTCCAATACACTGCCTCGTCTACAAAACAATCTGCAGTCAAATTCTCTGAAAGTGAACGGGCATCTGTATCCAGTGTAGACAGTGTCAGGGATTATAATGGGTTCTATTCGCTGATGTAGACAGGTGTCAGCCATTATGCAACTAAGCGCCAGTGGGCGGGGCTTATTGTGCTTTTAACTATTCACTAACCCCCTGAGGTCGGCTATCGCGCTGGCGCGATTGTCTCGCTTTTTTTCTTATCAGTGCAAAAGAGACGCAAATAACTCTATTTTTGTCATACAGGCAAGTGTTATACATCATTCAAAACTGTTAAATGTCTTTTATTTGTGTACACTAATAATAAAAACAAAAAGTTGTTTTTCATAAAATAAAGAAAAAAAACATGATGCGCTTTCTGTCATCTCTCTCAATGTGAAGTTCATTCTGAAACGCGATAGAAAATTATCTGTAACTCAGCAAATACTTGCCACCCACACGTGAGAGTAATGTCTTTACGCTTGCCAAAGCTTGAAGTCTCCATTTTGAAATGTAAATCATATCAAAAACAAATATTCTGTTTAAGTTATCCGTATGAAATCAACGACATGTACAGTTTCTCCAGCCCGAGCTCATTGGTTCTAATGTGACCACACCCACACCCGCAAGAGCATGCAAATGATCCACGTGAAGGAACGCAGATCTGTAAACGCCCTCATCACCTCTAAACAAAGAATCAGCGACCTCAGTACTCTGCTTTTCATCGAGTTTGGAAGACTGTGCTGTGCTGTTTACCCTGGATTTACCTCAGAGGAATTAGAAGAACACGATTTGATTATGAGAACGATTTTTAAGGTAAGACACATACTAGTTTTTGTTATTGTTGCATACACTTTACATTGTAGCTACTAGTTAACATCTTGCTAGAGCAGTCAAATGTATATCACGGAGGGTTGCAGGAAGGCAGATGAAGACGATATATTTATAATTTAAAATACAAAGTTTTAATTACAATCTAGAAGATAGGAAAACAGGTTGATACACACTTAACATAAAGGTGATCGGACAGAGAATAGATGTGAGGGACCAACTTATATAGCAAACACAAATGAGGATGATTAATCAAACAGCAGAACCAAATTAACTCATAATGATGGTGACAATGGTAACAAAGGAGTAGCGGGAAAACTGAACAAAGGAAAACATGTGACTAATGAAAACAAACTGTGACAATGTAAATGTATTTGCCTGTGTGATGTCACAAATCCCACAATATCTAAATGAACCATTTTTGGAACTTGGTTAAATAAATGCTTTGTTTATAATAAGGAGGATGTTTTAAAGTCCCCTTGTAGTCAATTTTTTTTTTCACTTAAAACTCATCTTTGATCACCAGAATTAAATATTTAAATGTTTTTTCCTTAAAAAATGTCTCCATGTCTTAAAATAGCTTGAATGTAACTGCACACCCTTGCCTCATTAAGTATACACTGGTTCCAATGAATATGCAAATTAGCCCCGCTTCCACTCACTCACACCAGCTCAGAGATCCACCCGTTGATGATCACACATTGACGTGATTGGTTACAAGGTAGTTTGTGACGTCAGAAAGACCAGGGATTTTAAACCGTGATTTTAAGACTTTGTCTTTCAAAGACTTTGTCTTTGGTTCACTGCAGTTTGAAGGAGAAAATACTTTGCAATGATGTTGACTTATGAAATTGCACATGGTTTGTCTCAAAGCATATTAAAAACACCACGTAGACATATAAGCATCAAAAGCTGGATTTTCCCCACCGGGGGACTTTTAAGCTATGGAATTTAGTTTATGTATGTCTCTGTTTTAATTATACAAAGACGTCTTATATGTCAAAAGATCATTGCAAATATTATTTCTCATGTTATGACCACTTTAAGAACAATTTTAGCATGTACTCTTAGTTCTGCACTTTAACTGCTGCTTTGTTAACAAAGATTTGATTTAAAGCTAATTTTCTCTGTCTGACAATATAATGTGAAAGCTATTCTGGAATCAGCACTCAAGGTGTAGTAACCATGCAAACTATGATGATCGAACACTCCCAAAGCTTGCGCAGTTTCATTCATTGTTAGGCAGTTTTGATATAATGTTAAATGTTTGATGATCGTGTTAGCTTGCATGAGCGCATGCAACGCTTCTACCGCTTATTTCTGCTGCTTTTTCACCTGTGTTTTGATATGGAGATTCAGTACTATTTCAGATGACGCGTAATAGCGCCCCCGACCGTGTAATAGTGAAAACATGGATTGCTGGAAGGTTATGTCAATGGAAGCATTGTGTCATAAATGACTAGAAAATTCTATCAATTACCGGGAAGAGAGTTCGAAATAAAGTTTCCAAAAGGGAGTTTGCATAAGAGGCTTTCGCACCGGAGGAACGTTTTCATGGTTCCCAGAACTAATGGCAGAAGTACCCACTTTTTGGTGTGTTCACACTGCAGGAACTGGGAACGAATATAATTCTAGGAACGCCTTTTGGGGGAACTAAATTAGCTCCTACTTTAGAGTAGAGTCTTAACCTAGCACAATTCACCCTTTGCAGGGAGTTTGATTGACAGGCGATCTGACCAATCATAATCCGCTATCGGCCGAATCCGGGATTTTTGTCCGACAAAGCAGTCAGGAGAGTTAGTAGATTAACGTTGGTGGATTTAAACTTGAAAAATGGTGTGTACTGACGTCTTTCCGCAGTTGAAACAACATTCCTTCTGATGTTAACAAGAAGGAAGAGATGATCGGTTCACGAGCAGCTTTAACTGAGGTGCTACAACGATCCATCACAACACATTAAAGAGCCACAAAACGGTATTTATTGTTTAAATTTCTTTAAAAAATGACCAAATTTGAAAGTTGAGACTTTGTTTCATATCACATATCTGTCCTGTCTGTCAGCGGGTTGTCAGTGTCCTCTTTGCTCCACAATACATTTTTCACTGCATGAGAACATGGTGTGGCATGAGAGCGATGTGGCTTGTCGGACATAGCAACAGTAACTAAATGGGGCGGATCTTTGCGAACGGTCAATTGAAACTACCGGTGATATAAGTGTACACTGATTGGTCGAATGCATGCAATACTAAACAGAACCCTCCATTTTTAAAAAGCTGTGTAAACGCAGTTTACTCAATGAACATACAGAAAGCTTTTGTTAACAGAATTTACACATATGGCATTTGAATTTTTTCAGCATTGTGTTCTTTTCTCAGCCTCGATGATATGTAACACCAAGTTGTTATAGATGATTTCGTCTCTTAGCTTTTTTCATCGCAAAACTTATGCGTACACATTCCATCCGTTATCAAGAATCCCACAACACACAACAAAAACACAGCTCCAATCAAGGTGTCCTCCATTCTGCAGTCGTTGATGTTGTTGAATGATGTGCTCAAATGATGTCACGGTCAACTGGCTTACATCACTTCAGAGTTCCTTTTAAGGCCATAGGGGAAAATGTAGTTATCTGGGAACCGCCATGGGGGCTAGTTCCTATAACTAAGTTACTATAACTACCCAGTGCAAAAGCCCCTATACTGATGCCATAGAAGAAACATTCTCAGGTTCCCCAATGAATTTTTCATTGAGCAGTTCTTAAAATATTTTTTTTCCCCGCAGTGTAAAGAACATTTTAATAATCTAAAGAACCCATTTCCACTATATAAAGAACCTTTTGTGCAATGGAAAGCTTTCATGAATGTTAAAAGTTCTTCATGGAACCATCAATACCAGTAAAAGCCTTTATTTTTAAGAGTGAGATAATTTAGCTGTAGCATCTACCAGCAAGGCTATGCTAACCAGCAAACGCATGACCCTTGAGTGCAGCCAAATTGTTCAACCCAGCAAATATTACATGAGTGGCTCAGAATTGGATGCATTCAACAGTATAGCTACAACAAGCACTAATTCCCACCTCGAATTATGTGCCGTCCTAATCATGGAGTCCATTGACAATATAATCATAGCACAGTCAGGTTGTGAATCAGGCAATTTGCTAAGTATCACGACATCTTTAAGGGGTTGTCTCAATTGACAATTTGCAGACAGGCGCCTAAAAAGGGGCCAATTAAGCTAATGAGGGGGTGGAACAGAGGTATCCAAGACTGCATTTTGAAACTACTCTACTTATTTTGCACAGATAAAGCAAACATTAGTGCTGTGCAAGCATTGAAACACATGGAAAAGGAAATTGAATACAATATTTAGCACAATATGATTCAGTTACAGACTTTACTACACAGGTATCAAAATGTACTTGATTTGGTCCTCAGGATGCACTAAATCTAATAGCGTGATTTCCTTTCCTCATAATTACTGTAGAATAGAAAGTTAAAGGTTCACATTTAAATCACAGTTATTATTATTATTACAATTCTGGGCTACCAGATAGAGCTTGCTATGAGATTCAACATTTCTGAATAAATGTGATAACATTTATGATTGTTTTTGAGTTTAGTTGATAACAGAAAAGACATACTATTTGAACACTTTTTAAATCGAGATTTTATGTACTTTACCCCACTTCTTATTACTTTTTGAAAATGTGCAATGAAAGCTATTTTGCTGACGCAAGTTGATACTCTTTTACTAAACCCATATTGAACTGGATGTGTAATACAGAATTTGATTGGTAAATGTAAAAATAAATGCATGCAAGTCTTTCTCAAATCTGCTGCTTTCTCCCCTTGTTCTTCAAATATGTGGATAACAAAATAAATTATTAATATTAATGCCCAGTGCCAATTTATTAAAAAAAATAAAAAAATAAACCTCTCAGAAAAACACTTCAGGAAGCGTATGTTTGGAATATAAACTAATCTGAGAAGTCCTTTTTAAATGTAATTTATTTTAAATCTAAATGGGGGACTGATATCTGCAAAGTGTAAAAAAGAAAGACAGTAAATTCAGTTAAAGACTCTGAACCTATTAAAATAAAGATGGCAAAGTCTACCACAACAAAGATGGTGTATCAACTTAAGTAAACAAAACTGACTACAAATGATAGTTAGTTCAACATATCCGTGATAATATCAATTAGTTGGTATAGTGTTTCCATGCTGTGCAAGGTTTTCAGTCCACTGTACTGAAAGGACAATACAAATGTTACAGTGTGTGGCCTACATTTCTTCAGCACTGCTCCCTGTTCTGTTCTTCAGAAATCCTTTATGTCAAGTTGCTGTTGGACGTCTCCCAAACCCCTCAGGCTTATTGGTACTGTGTCTGCAGAACTAATAGAGGACAACCAAAGGTAACAAGGCATTTTGGAACAGTGCTAAGTACAGAATGTGGTCACAATGCTACGGGGGACTATACTGTAATACTTAAAGTGAACTGCTGTTAAATTTACTACAACCATTGAGGGCTGGAGTGATTTCTGTTACCACAAATTGAGGTGATAGACATATGACCTGCTACAGCAGTCAGACCGAGTCAAACATAATTTTATTCAGAACTATAAGGTCATTATTTAGAATTAACAGAGCATGCAAGACATTTCGAGATTTTGCATTTTCATCACAGCGAAAGGTGGAGTGAAGGTGCTGCAAAAGATGGGAGACACAACTATTAGCAACCATTTATTGAAAAAGTTTCTGTTTTTCAGTGGGTTTTGCTTCAGAACTTAGCTTTTACATTGGACATCAAGTACAATGTACCCCAATTGTTTATCCTACAAAATTAAACAAATACATCCTTACACTCATACTGTGAAATTTACTTACATTACCATAAAGTGCATAGGCCCAAAAAGTTATTAAATTATGTCTTGAATTTTAAGGGTTTCATACTCTCAACAGCCGGTATTGGCTAATTCACCATCCAAAATATTGTTGTAAAATCAATGTTGTAAAGTGAAGGTGTTCCAAAAGATGGGAGACACAACTAGTAACACGACCTATATCTGTCACGGTGTGGGTTTTGTGTCTTGTTCCTTGTTCTTGTCGGTCATGTGATTCCCTGTTTGCCATGTGTCTTGTTAATTGTCTGATCATTGTTCCCATGTGTTTCTGATTAGCCACGCCCCCTTGTTATCTTGTTTAGCTTTTTTGCCTGTCTATTTATACCTCTGTGTTTCAGTTGTGGTTTGTCGGTCGTTGTTGTTGCTTCAGTGTTCGTGTCCTGAGTTCCGTGTTCCTTTGTTTCACCTGTTATTTTATTAAATTAGCTGCATTTGGATTCTCTCTCTGCTTCGTCCTTGCTGCATCATCACAGAACGACCGACCCTAAACATGAATCCAGGAGCACAACTTGTATGTCTCCGTCAAGGGAATCTATCAATTGAGGACTACGTGAGGGACTTTTTGGAGCTGGCTCATCTGTCTCGTATGGACGATTTATGTCTGATGATATTTTTTAGGGGAGGCTTATCTGAACCGCTCGGTTCATTCATGCCCATGCATGACTTTAACGGGACCCTGGAGCAGACCTGTATCGACCTGGCCCTTTTATTGAGCGGTTCGGCATTTACTGTGGGCTTGGTGGATGAAGAACCTCGCAAGCTCACAGTTCCCCCTGAGCCTGAGTCCTTTCACGTCAGTCACGCCCAGCCAGAGCTTCACGTCAGCCACGCCCAGCCAGAGCTTCACGTCAGCCACGCCCAGCCAGAGCTTCACGTCAGCCACGCCCAGCCAGAGCTTCGCGTCAGCCACGCCCAGCCAGAGCTTCGCGTCAGCCACGCCCAGCCAGAGCTTCGCGTCAGCCACGCCCAGCCAGAGCTTCGCGTCAGCCACGCCCAGCCAGAGCTTCGCGTCAGCCACGTCCAGCCAGAGCTTCGCGTCAGCCACGTCCAGCCAGAGCTTCGCGTCAGCCACGTCCAGCCAGAGCTTCGCGTCAGCCACGTCCAGCCAGAGCTTCGCGTCAGCCACGTCCAGCCAGAGCTTCGCGTCAGCCACGTCCAGCCAGAGCTTCACGTCAGCCACGACATGCCTGAGCTTCACCACGAAGTGCCTGAGCTTCACGTCAGTCCAACCGAACCAGAGACTGTCCAAGTCACGTCTGCCGATCCAGAGACTGTCCAAGTCACGTCTGCCGATCCAGAGACTGTCCAAGTCACGTCTGCCGATCCAGAGACTGTCCAAGTCACGTCTGCCGATCCAGAGACTGTCCACGTCACTTCTGCCCAGTCAGAGACTGTTCACGTCACTTCTGCTGATCCAGAGACGGTTCACGTCACGTCTACCCAGTCAGAGCATGTTCACGTCACGTCTGCCATGTCAGAGACTGGTCACGTCACTTCCTCCGAGCCAGTGTCTACGGACAAGATGGCCGAGTCAGAGACTGTTCACGTCACTTCTGCCAAGCCAGAGACGCTTCACATTACTTCTACAGAGCCAGTGTCTACAGACAAGATGGCCTATCCAGAGTCGGTTCACGTCACTTCCTCCGAGCCAGTGTCTACGGATAAGATGGCCGCCTTCGAGCCAGTGTCTACGGACAAGATGGCTGAACCAGAGACTGTTCACATCACTTCTGCTGATCCAGAGTCGGTTCACGTCACTTCCTCCGAGCCAGTGTCTACGGATAAGATGGCCGCCTTCGAGCCAGTGTCTATGGACAGATGGCCGATCCAGAGTCAGTTCACGTCACTTCCTCCGAGCCAGTGTCTACGGAGAAGATGGCCGAACCAGAGACTGTTCACATCACTTCTGCTGATCCAGAGACTGTTCACGTCACTTCCTCCGAGCCAGTGTCTACGGACAAGATGGCCGCCTCCGAGCCAGTGTCTACGGACAAGATGGTCGCCTCCGAGCCAGTGTCTACGGACAAGATGGCCGCCCCCGAGTCTGTTCCTGTTCCCGAGCCAGAGTCTGTTCCTGTTCCCGAGCCAGAGTCTGTTCCTGTTCCCGAGCCAGAGTCTGTTCCTGTTCCCAAGCCAATGTCTGTTCCAGAGCCAGAACCAGTGTTTGTTTCTGTGTTTTTGTCTGTTCTTGTGGCTGCTACAGTTTTGGTGTCTGTTCCTGAGCCGGTGTCTGTTCCTGAGCTAATGCCTGTTCCTGAGCCAGTGTCTGTTCCAGAGCTGGAGCCAGTGGCTGTTCTAGAGCCAGAGCCGGTGCCGTCTGTTCCAGAGCCAGTGTCTGCTCCGCCCTGGCCGCCCGAGGGGTCTTCACCGCCCTGGCCGCCCGAGGGGTCTTCACCGCCCTGGCCGCCCGAGGGGTCTTCACCGCCCTGGCCGCCCGAGGGGTCTTCACCGCCCTGGCCGCCCGAGGGGTCTTCACCGCCCTGGCCGCCCGAGGGGTCTTCACCGCCCTGGCCGCCCGAGGGGTCTTCAGGGCCTGGTCCACCCTGGCCGCCTGAAGTGCCTTGCCCCCTGCACAGACTTGACCCTCCTTCCCTCCCCTAAGACCACCTCCGCTGCACCACCCTCCTGAACTATTCTGTTTTTTTGTTTGTTTTTGTACTAAGGGGCGTCGGGAGCCGCCCATAGGGGAGGGGCTATGTCACGGTGTGGGTTTTGTGTCTTGTTCCTTGTTCTTGTCGGTCATGTGATTCCCTGTTTGGCATGTGTCTTGTTAATTGTCTGATCATTGTTCCCATGTGTTTCTGATTAGCCACGCCCCCTTGTTATCTTGTTTAGCTTGTTTGCCTGTCTATTTATACCTCTGTGTTTCAGTTGTGGTTTGTCGGTTGTTGTTGCTTCAGTGTTCGTGTCCTGAGTTCCGTGTTCCTTTGTTTCACCTGTTATTTTATTAAATTAGCTGCATTTGGATTCTCTCTCTGCTTCGTCCTTGCTGCATCATCACAATATCCATAAACAGTTTTGAGGAACATAGCTTCAAAAGTGAAGTTTTACAAACTAGGCTACTTATTTTGTTTTGTTGATCAACATACTAGAGCACATGTAAAGTACTTTAAATGTAATATCAAATATCTCATTACAGTTCAAATTACAATAAAGTTAATATATTTCAATTGTACTTAATGGCAACGTCATTACAATTTTTTTTTTTAATTACAAACGTATTTTAAGTATATGACTTACAATTTTCAATAAATTACATTAAAGTTTATTTTAGTTGACTATAAAGTCAGTACATTTGGCAGAACAAACCATACAGTAAAAAGAATAGAAATAGTTAAAAAAATAGTTATGAAAATGCATATAATCGACACACTGTATATAACATGACAAAAAACGATAATGTCAAAACTGCTGACTGAAATGCCGGAAGTATTCATACGGTGTTCAAATGGTATGGCCTAAGATTTTGAAAAAATGGAAAAAAAGTTAATTGGATTTTGCAATATGAACATAAAACGAAAAGCATTACTTCACTCATAATGAGTTACTTGTTTTGCATTGCCTACAACACAGTTACACACACAAACACACTCCCATATATGCATATGCAAAGATGTCAGTCTGAGAACCTAAAATCTATTATGCACATTAAAGGGATGGTTCACCCAAAAATTAGATTTCAGTCATTAAATAGAATGTACATTTCCTGAAGAAAATGTGAGTGGGTGCATGCAGTGGCAAAATTAGCCACTCGGTTGCTGTACATTATTGCATACGAGCCAACAACCATAGCTGTGTCTGAAACCGCTCCCTATCCACTAAATAGTGCACTACATCGGGTGTCGGCCATTTAGTAGTGGTGTCCGAATTCTGAGTGAACGACATCATTCCCTACATTCATTCACTACTTTTACCCACAATCCACAATCCCATTCGATGTACACTTGCTAAAGCACTATTTCCCACAATCCAATGCGGAATTTATAAGGAAAATTTTATAGACCTGTATATAATTTTATTATTAAAATATATTATTTAGGCATTAACACAATTTAGTGTGTTTTACTAACAGCCTGGTTGTTTAATAATTTGTGACATTGTTGTTAACTCGTTAAACTGTAAAGGGAGAGATGATAATTTGATGATAAGTCTGTGACAAAAGATGCGGGAGTAGCAGCGCATCAAAATGTTGTCCAGCAGAAGCAGCAGAATAATGTGAGTGAGTGCTTGCAGTGGCAAAACTCGCCACTCAGTTGCTAGGGTGCGGTTAGCTAGTTTTTAACAAAATGGTAACAAAATTAACATCATGATAGCATGATTTGCATGTGGCTAGCATAATGCCATTATATATATATATATATATATATATATATATATATATATATATATGTATATATACAGGTCCTTCTCAAAAAATTAGCATATTGTGATAAAGTTAATTTTTTTTCCATAATGTAATGATAAAAATTAAACTTTCATATATTTTAGATTCATTGCACACCAACTGAAATATTTCAGGTCTTTTATTGTTTTAATACTGATGATTTTGGCATACAGCTCATGAAAATGTCTCGGTTACGTATGTAACCCTCGTTCCCTGAGTAGGGAACGGAGACGTTACGTCGGATGACGACGAATGGGGTTTCGCTTAGAAAGCCTCTCAGCTTCGAGTATTACAAAACGAGCCTATGGCAAAGAAATGCCATGGGTCTGCGGAATTTGCATGACGTAACTCCGCCCCACCTCGTGGGTATAAAAGGAGGAAGTCCGCAACAGCAGTTTATGTTTCTTCGCTGAGGAGCCAAGACTGAGCTCAGGCGATCCCCGCGGTAAAGCGGAAAGTGGCAGGCAGACGTAACGTCTCCGTTCCCTACTCAGGGAACGAGGGTTACATACGTAACCGAGACGTTCCCTTTCGTTGTCACTCCGAGTTACGTCGGATGACGACGAATGGGGTTACCAGTCTAATCACGCCACCTTCTCAGCTGTCTTCCAGTGCCCTGCGTAAATCTAGATCCCTGTCATAGACTGGACGAAGGACTCCATTTAACACAGGAATACCAAGGTACACTGGGAAGCATATCCCAAGCTAGGGGAAGTATGCAATTAATGCCAACCCAGAGGGGGGGGGACTTAGAGAATACACATATGACCCGAAGGAAACATATGGAGAACACTGGGGTGTCCAGCCGCAGGTGGAATATTTCAACCCCAGGGGTGGCAAGGTGGCTTGCCAAGGGAAAGACACATGCTCAGAGAGGCTTACAGTGGAAATACACATGTGGGGGTCGCTCAGGGGAGGGACCATGCACACGGGAGGCACCTAGCCGACGCGCAGGCAAGAGACCCTGGCGCCGACGTCAGGAGTGCTGGAGGAACTCAGGGCTTTCGGGGAAGCTCACCTGAGGAGAATATCGCACGTATCCAGTCCGTGGAGTGGAATGGCGAGCAAGCGAAGACACCTGAGCGGGTCCGGTACTAGCTAGTTGAAGCGAGTACATGAGAGGACACTGGCTCCACTCGGAGATTATAGAATCTGGCGAATGTGTTAGGTGTCGCCCAGCCTGCAGCTCTGCAGATGTCTGTTAGCGAGGCGCCATGCGCTAGGGCCCAAGAGGATGCCACACTCCGGGTGGAGTGGGCCGTCACACCAAGGGGGCACGGTCGACCTTGCTGCTGGTAAGCCAAGGCAATGGCGTCCACTATCCAGTGAGACAACCTTTGCTTGGAGAGAGCCTTTCCCTTCAGCTTCCCACCATAACAGACAAAGAGCTGGTCTGAGGTCCTGAAACACCGCGTCCTGTCTACATAGGCGCGAAGAGCGCGTACTGGACAGAGCAGTGCCAAGGCTGGGTCTGCCTCCTCCGGGGGCAGCGCTTGCAGGTTCACCACCTGGTCCCGAAAGGGAGTGGTAGGAACCTTGGGCACATATCCGGGCCGGGGTCTCAGGATCACGTGAGAGAAAGCCGGTCCGAATTCCAGGCACGCTTCGTCGACGGAGAATGCGTGCAGGTCCCCTACCCTCTTGATGGAGGCCAGTGCAACCAGGAGCGCTGTCTTCATTGACAGGAACTTAAGCTCGACTGACTGCAGGGGCTCAAAGGGAGCACTCTTCAGGGCAGTTAGAACCACTGAGAGGTCCCAAGAGGGAACGAGAGGAGGGCGAGGAGGATTTAGTCTCCTTGCTCCTCTCAGGAACCTGATGACCAGGTCGTGCTTCCCTACCGACTTACCTTCGACTAGGTCATGGTGTGCGGCAATGGCGGCAACATAGACCTTAAGGGTGGAGGGAGACAGCCTTCGCTCCAACCCTTGCTGAAGGAAGGAAAGCACAACGCTGATCGAGCAACTCCGGGGGTCTTCTCGGTGAGAAGAGCACCAGTCGACGAAGAGGTTCCACTTCAACGCATAGACGTGTCTCGTGGACGACGCTCTAGCGGAAGTGATGGTAGCCGCCACCGCTGGTGGAAGGGTACTCAGACCTACCTCGAGCCGTCCAGGAGCCACACGTGGAGGCTCCAGAGATCGGGGCGAGGGTGCCACAGGGTGCCCCGTCCCTGAGAAAGAAGGTCCTTCCTCAGAGGAATGGGCCAGGGAGGTGCTGTCGCGAGGAGTGCAAGTTCGGGGAACCAGGTCCGGCCGGGCCAATACGGCGCGACCAAAATGACCTGCTCCTCGTCCTCCCTGACCTTGCGCAAGGTCTGCGCAAGAAGGCTCACTGGGGGAAACGCATATTTGCGGCCCGGCGGCCAGCTGTGCGCCAGTGCATCCGTGCCGAGCGTGCCCTCGGTCAGGGAAAAATACAGGGCGCAATGGGTCGAGTCATGAGAGGCAAACAGATCTATCTGTGCGTCCCCGAACTGGTCCAAAACAGCTGAACCGACTGGGCATGGAGTCGCCATTCTCCAGGGAGGGGCTGAAGCCGTGAGAGCTCGTCGGCTGCACAGTTCAGGGCTCCGGGAATGAAAATGGCTCGAAGCGACCTCAGATGCTTCTGACTCCATAGAAGGAGGTGGCGGGCGAGTTGTGACATACGGCGGGAGCGTAGACCACCTTGATGGTTGATGTGCGCTACAGTAGCGGTATTGTCTGAGCGGACTAGTACGTGTTGACCCCTGAGCAACGCCCGGAAGCGGTGCAGGGCAAGGCGTACTGCCAACAACTCGAGGCAATTGACATGCCATAGCCGCTGGGGTCCTGTCCAGGAGCCCGCAGCAGCATGTCCATTGCACATGGCGCCCCAGCCCGTGGTGGAGGCATCCGTGGAGACCACAACATCCCGGGAAGCTCGTTCCAGGGGGACACCCGCCCTGAGAAAACTGAGGTTCGACCACGGGGTGAGGAACTGACGGCAGGTCGGAGTAACTGGTACCCGGAGCGTGCCTTGATGCCATGCCCACCTCGGGACTCGGTTGCGAAGCCAAAGCTGAAGCGGTCTCATATGAAGCAATCCGAGCGGCGTGACCGCGGCTGCAGATGCCATATGCCCCAGGAGCCTCTGAAAATGTTTCAGTGGAACCGCATTCTTGCTCCTGAGATGTCTCAGGCAAGTCAGCAGTGACTGCGCGCGCTCGCTCGTAAGCTGCGCGGACATGGCGACCAAGTCGATGTCCATACCGAGAGAAGAGATCCTCTGCACGGGGCAAAGTTTGCTCTTCTCCCAGTTGACCCGAAGGCCCAGACGAGCTAGGTGCCGGAGCACTAGGTCCCTGTGTTCGCAAACCTGATCTCGAGAGTGAGCTAGGATCAGCCAGTCGTCGATATAACTCAGGATGCGAACCCCGTGTTCCCGAAGGGGAACAAGGGCAGCCTAGATGACCTTCGTGAAGGTGCGAGGAGACAGGGCTAGCCCGAAAGGGAGAACCGCGTACTGGTATGCCTGCCCCTCGAAAGCAAACCGTCTGTGTCGAGGAAGAATGGAGACATGAAAGTAGGCGTCCTTCAGGTCGATCGCTGCAAACCAATCCTGGGGCCGCACGCATTCGAGAATGCGTTTGGCGGTGACAGGACAGGGAAACTCTAACCAGGCTCCCAGGAACTGAACCAGCGGGATCAAGCGGACGACAGGCGTCCCCCCGGAGGGGCAGCGAAGCGGAGTAACTGGCCCAGACGTGGACGGCATAGCGGCCCGGTGTGGGGGCACAGTTAGCAACCGCGCCCTGACAGAGGGGGCCAGGGGAGGACCAGGCTGGTCGTCCCGCGGGGGCCTGCTCTGGCAGGGGTCTGGCGACAGAGGGGGACAGGGGCGAAGCGGTCCGTGGACGGCACGCCTTGTCACCCGCCTCTTGGACAGAGGGGGGCGAGGAGAGCACGGCTTGTGGGCGGCGCTCTGTGTCGCCCGAGAACTCTGTGAGCTCAGGGAAGAGAGGGTCGTTTCTGTCTTTAACCACTTTAGGGTGCTGCCCACCCGTGGGTGAGCAGCGGGGAGCGGAGAACAAAAGATTCTCCCCCGGCCCTCCACCGGGGGAAGGAGTGGTCCTGCTACCATCTCCTGAAAAACGACCATCTTCCCTGAGCAGCCCGTATCAGGAGCGCCGCTTGGCCCGGAGTTTAGCGGGGGGCGGGGCGGGAGAGGGCTGTGGCGCCTTCTTACGGCTTCCTCCGCGACCGGCCCGGGGTGGAGGCTGCTGCGTGGGCCGGGCGGGAGGGGCGGGAGCCGCAGGAGGGCGCCCTCGGCGGGAAACAGGACGAGGCGTCTGCCCGGCCGGCTGAGTGGAGGCAGCAGCTGGCCGGCGGGGCAGAATGTGTTTTATGGCCTCGGTCTGTTTCTGGGCGGTTGAAAACTGTTGGGCAAAGTCTTCAACCGCACCGCCGAAGAGGCCGGCCTGGGACAAGGGGGCGTTAAGCAGACGGGTCCGCTTCGCGTCCCACATGTCAGCCAGGTTCAGCCAGAGATGTCTCTCCTGGACCACGGCTGTGGACATCACCAGACCCAGGGCGCGCGGTAACCTTCGTCGCCCGGAGAGCAAGGTCGGTTGCGGCGCGCAGCTCATTGAAGAGCCCTGGGTCTGTCCTACCCTCGTGCATGTCTCTGAGCATCTGGGCCTGGTAGACCTGCAGAGTGTCCATAGCATGCAGTGACGCAGCCGCCTGTCCCGCCGCTCTGTAAGACTTCGCCATCTTTTTCAAGGTCGACGAAAATCTACAGGCTTTGGATGGGTGCTTAGGCTCGCCACGAGATGAAGCACTCTGAGGACATAGTTGCATGGCAACAGAGCGTTCAACCGGGGGGAGCCCAGTGTACCCACGGGCGGCTGCATCATCGAGGGGAGGAAAGGCGGATGAGACCAACGAGCGGTCACGGGAAGACAACGGGGTCTTCCAGGACTTCGAGATCTCATCATGCACATCCGGGAAGAAAGGTATTGGGGTTTGCCGAGGACGAGGGTCGGCGGCCTTACCCAAAAACCAATCGTCCAGCCGCAAACGCTCAGGACAGGGTGGAGGCGTCCACTCAAGCCCGATGCTCGCGGCTGCCCGGGAAAGCATGGCCGTCATCTCCGGATCAGACTCGAGCACAGCCGTATGCACACCGGAAGGTGGCAGCTGTGACGAGCCCTCACTTCCAGAAGAATCAAACCCACCTTGTGATGCAGCAACAGACATGACATCATCCTCTGTAGCTTCAACCGAAACACGCGGGCCACCAGAGGGTAGACCCGCGGGAATCGGCAGTTCACTAGCGGGCACTGTCATTGAAGAGGGGGGCTGGGGTCGCGGACACATAGTCGGCGCCTTGTTCCAGACCGTCACCCTCAGGTCACCCTGGCCACCAGCCGCAGGGCGGGGGGTGGATGAGGGGACTCTCACTCTTGCGAGTTCACTGAGTCTCGACCGTAATGACGCGATGGTCATGTTCCCACAGAGAAAACATGAGTCATCCACGAGCGCTGCTCTAGCATGATCAATGCCCAAACATACTATGCAACGCTCGTGCCCATCAGAGTCCGATACCAATCTGCCGCAACCAGAAGTACACGGGCGAGGCATCTTTAAAAAGACGTGCCGCGTGTAAGCTCTTTTAGTGAGAAAACTCAAGTGTTGAAGCACCCGGGGAGAAACGCGCCGACTGGCAAATCACTGCAGCAGATCAGCAGGAATCACGCTCTCGCCGTAGATCGCCGTCACACCAACACTCGAGGCACTCGTTCGTGAAGCTGACAATTCAGAGATGGCTTGTGGAGAGAAGAATAAACTTGGCTCCGAAGCGAAAACATAAACTGCTGTTGCGGACTTCCTCCTTTTATACCCACGAGGTGGGGCGGAGTTACGTCATGCAAATTCCGCAGACCCATGGCATTTCTTTGCCATAGGCTCGTTTTGTAATACTCGAAGCTGATAGGCTTTCTAAGCGAAACCCCATTCGTCGTCATCCGACGTAACTCGGAGTGACAACGAAAGGGAACCCAAAATTCCTATCTCAAAAAATTAGCATATTTCACCCGACCAATAAAAGAAGTGTTTTTAATACAAAAAAAGTCAACCTTCAAATAATTATGTTCAGTTATGCACTCAATACTTGGTCGGGAATCCTTTTGCAGAAATGACTGCTTCAATGCGGCGTGGCATGGAGGCAATCAGCCTGTGGCACTGCTGAGGTGTAATGGAGGCCCAGGATGCTTCGATAGCGGCCTTAAGCTCATCCAGAGTGTTGGGTCTTGCGTCTCTCAACTTTCTCTTCACAATATCCCACAGATTCTCTATAGGGGTTCAGGTCAGGAGAGCTGGCAGGCCAATTGAGCACAGTAAAACCATAGTCAGTAAACCATTTACCAGTGGTTTTGGCACTGTGAGCAGGTGCCAGGTCGTGCTGAAAAATGAAATCAGATGGAAGCATGAAGTGCTCCAAAATCTCCTGATAGCTAGCTGCATTGACCCTGCCCTTGATAAAACACAGTGGACCAACACCAGCAGCTGACATGGCACCCCAGACCATCACTGACTGTGGGTACTTGACACTGGACTTCAGGCATTTTGGCATTTCCTTCTCCCCAGTCTTCCTCCAGACTCTGGCACCTTGATTTCCGAATGACATGCAAAATTTGCTTTCATCCGAAAAAAGTACTTTGGACCACTGAGCAACAGTCCAGTGCTGCTTCTCTGTAGCCCAGGTCAGGCGCTTCTGCTGCTGTTTCTGGTTCAAAAGTGGCTTGACCTGGGGAATGCGGCACCTGTAGCCCATTTCCTGCACACGCCTGTGCACGGTGGCTCTGGATGTTTCTACTCCAGACTCAGTCCACTGCTTCCGCAGGTGCCCCAAGGTCTGGAATCGGTCCTTCTCCACAATCTTCCTCAGGGTCCGGTCACCTCTTCTCGTTGTGCAGCGTTTTTTGCCACACTTTTTCCTTCACACAGACTTCCCACTGAGGTGCCTTGATACAGCACTCTGGGAACAGCCTATTTTTTCAGAAATTTCTTTCTGTGTCTTACCCTCTTGCTTGAGGGTGTCAAGGATGGCCTTCTGGACAGCAGTCAGGTTGGCAGTCTTACCCATGATTGCGGTTTTGAGTAATGAAACAGGCTGGGAGTTTTTAAAAGCCTCAGGAATCTTTTGCAGGTGTTTAGAGTTAATTAGTTAATTCAGATGATTAGGTTAATAGCTCGTTTAGAGAACCTTTTCATGATATGCTAATTTTTTGAGATAGGAATTTTGGGTTTTCATGAGCTGTATGCCAAAATCATCAGTATTAAAACAATAAAAGACCTGAAATATTTCAGTTGGTGTGCAATGAATCTAAAATATATGAAAGTTTAATTTTTATCATTACATTATGGAAAATAATGAACTTTATCACAATATGCTAATTTTTTTAGAAGGACCTGTATATACACAGGTGCTGGTCATATAATTAGAATATCATCAAAAAGTTGATTTAAGAAATTCCATTCAAAAAGTGAAATTTGGATTATATTCATTCATTACACACAGACTGATATATTTCAAGTGTTCATTCCTTTTAATTTAGATGATTATAACTGACAACTAATGAAAACCCCAAAATCAATATCTCAGAAAATTAGAATATTGTGAAAAGGTTCAATATTGAAGACACCTGGTGCCACACTCTAATCAGCTAATTAACTCAAACACCTGCAAAGGCCTTTAAATGGTCTCTCAGTCTAGTTATGTAGGCTACACAATCATGGGGAAGACTGCTGACTTGACAGCTGTCAAAACGACGACCATTGACATCTTGCACAAGGAGGGCAAGACACAAAAGGTCATTGCTAAAGAGGCTGGCTGTTCACAGAGCTCTGTGTCCAAGCACATTAATAGAGAGGCGAAGGGAAGGAAAATATGTGGTAGAAAAAAGTGTACAAGCAATAGGGATAACCGCACACTGGAGAGGATTGTGAAACAAAACCCATTTAAAAATGTGGGGGAGATTCAAAAAGAGTGGACTGCAGCTGGAGTCAGTGCTTCAAGAACCACCACGCACAGATGTATGCAAGACATGGGTTTCAGCTGTCGCATTCCTTGTGTCAAGCCACTCTTGAACAAGACACAGCGTCAGAAGTGTCTCGCCTGGGCTAAAGACAAAAAGAACTGGACTGCTGCTGAGTGGTCCAAAGTTATGTTCTCTGATGAAAGTAAATGTTGCATTTCCTTTGGAAATCAAGGTCCCAGAGTCTGGAGGAAGAGAGGAGAGGCACATAATCCACGTTGCTTGAAGTCCAGTGTAAAGTTTCCACAGTCAGTGATGGTGTGGGGTGCCATGTCATCTGCTGGTGTTGCTCCACTGTGTTTTCTGAGGTCAACGCAGCCGTCTACCAGGAAGTTTTAGAGCACTTCATGCTTCCTGCTGCTGACTAACTTTATGGAGATGCAGATTTCATTTTCCAACAGGACTTGGCACCTGCACACAGTACCAAAGCTACCAGTACCTGGTTTAAGGACCATGGTATCCCTGTTCTTAATTGGCCAGCAAACTCGCCTGACATTAACCCTATAGAAAATCTATGGGGTATTGTGAAGAGGAAGATGCGATTCGCCAGACCCAACAATGCAGAAGAGCTGAAGGCCACTATCAGAGCAACCTGGGCTCTCATAACACCTGAGCAGTGCCACAGACTGATCGACTCCATGCCACGCCGCATTGCTGCAGTAATTCAGGCAAAAAGAGCCCCAACTAAGTATTGAGTGCTGTACATGCTCATACTTTTCAGTTGGCCAACATTTCTAAAAATCCTTTTTTTGTATTGGTCTTAAGTAATATTCTAATTTTCGGAGATACTGAATTTGGGATTTTCATTAGTTGTCAGTTTTAATCATCACAATTAAATGAAATAAACATTTGAAATATATCAGTCTGTGTGTAATGAATAAATATAATATCCAAATTTCACTTTTTGAATGGAATTACTGAAATAAATCAACTTTTTGATGATATTCTAATTATATGACCAGCACCTGTTGTCATGTCTGCTGCAAGAAATACTGGAAGCAAAAGCGAGTTACTCCTTTAATTGAAGATAATAATAATAGTACAAGGGAATGAACACAGTGCAGCCGATGGTGAGTGACGCAGGGACTTCGATGATCAGGATCCGTGGAGAGGTGCAGTGAAGAGGTGAAGACAACGAAGACTCAAACCCACACGACACGGTGATGATGACGATGATGGCGAAGGCGACGAAGAACAGGAACATCAGGCGGGACAGAACACAGGAACACCAACACAGAGGACATCAAGACAACGATCTGACAATGATGAGAAAACAGTGGTAAGAATATATAGAGTGGTGAGATTGATTACAGCTGGTGTAGGAATGATGATCAGCTGGAGCGGATCAGGAGTGCCAATCATTCACGCCCACACGCACGTGCAATCATACAACAACATAAACACGAGACTACAAGAGACCAGCAAATACATCTACCGTGACACCTGTATATACACTAGATGTGCCTTGGGGTTCTAAGCATACGTCAAATCCGCTGCCATCTTGGAATGGGTATTGTCATAGGAAGTAGCTAGGTAACACTACTTTCTCTGCCTGTACTTCAAATTCATGGATGATGCCCGACTTTTGTGGTGCGTATGGATGCTCACATGAACAAAATCTAAAAACCAGACAGCAAGGCATTACATTTCACAAGAATGTGAAATTTTGTAAATTTTTAAAAATTTCTCTGGATTTAATGATAAATACATGTCTGACCGTTGGAACGAACCAAAAAAAAAACTAGAAAATCGCATTCATGACGATTTATGGGGATTTTATTTCTGTTAGACCTTTTCCTACATTGATGCTGATGCATTAAAGAGGAGGGGCTCCCCTGTTCCATGATGGCGGCTCTATTGTCGCATTCGTGCCAAAGAACTGCCGTAGCCAAGGCGACATCTAGTGTATATATCCATGGCATAATGCTAGCATTATTAACATGTTGTTAACATCATGTTAACATTATTAGCATATTGTTAACATGATGCTAACATGTTTTTAACAAAATGTTAACGTTTAACTTTTTGTTAGCATCATGCTAACACAATTAACATGGTTAGCATGTTGCTAACATCATGCTAGCATGATTAGCATGTTGCTAGCATGCTAGCATGATTAACATGATGCTAACATGTTTTTAACAAGATGGTAACATGATCAGCATGTTGTTAGCATCATGCTAACATGATTAACATGTTTCTAGCATCATGCTAGCATGATTAACATGTTGCTAGCAACATGCTAGCGTGATTAGAAAGATGCTAGCGTGATTAGAAAGATGTTAACATGATCTTGCTGCTGCTGCTAGTGGACTGATCATTGCTGCTAGCAAGATTACCATGTTGTTAACGTGATTTTAACACGATTTACCATGTTGCTAGCATGGTTTACCATGATTTACCATAGTTTACCATGATTTACCATGTTCTAGTATGATTTACCCTAGTAGCCATAGTATTAGGAAAACGCATACTATGAAAACGCATACTATGGTTTGGGCAGCTCCTGCCCCCAGGTGTGCAACTTTCACCCCATTGTGAGGTAAGTTCTTACAGAGCCTGCCAGGCTCTTTAAATGTGGTAAATCACACGTTTCTACGAAATCCTTGCTCTGAGCTATGACTTGTCAAAGTTTGTCACAATGTTAAGTCTATGGGAATTTTCACCCCTGGGGCAAACATCGTACCCCCGATCGCTTATAAAAGTCATAGCACACCATTCCTCAATAATCCGCACGATTTGATGCCTCATTCATGGGTCTGTGACAAAAGCTGCGGGAGGAGTAGCACGCCAAACTTTTGGCGGAATAAAGAAAAAGAAAATAAGTATGAGCAATAACAATAGTGAGTGCCTTGCCTTTGGCAAGCACCCACTAATTACTCCCCCTCATGTTCCAAACCCATAAGACTTTCGATCATCTTCGAGAACCCAAATTAAGATTTTTTTGATGAAATCCGAGAGCTCTCTGACCCCTCCATAGACAGCAATTTAATTACCACTTTCAAGGCCCAGAAAGGTAGTAAAGACATCGTAAGAATAGTCCATGTGACTTCAGTGGTTCTATGTTAATTTTATGAAGGACGAGAATACTTATTGTGCCCAAAAACAAAACAAAATAACGGCTTTATTCAACAATTTCTTTCTACGTAGTTTACGTTGTAAATATATTGCATCGCTTCCGGGTTCTATGTCAGAACACCCCCTCATTATTGGCCAGCTCCTGCATCAGCATCACATCAGCATGTGTTGTGGTGTTCACTTGACCAGCGTCGGCCAATACAGAACTGGGATTCTATAGTCACATGGACTACATTTTAACGATGTCTTTACTACCTTTCTGGGCCTTGAAAGTGGTAATTAAATTGCTGTATATGGTGTATTTGTGTTCAGAAGATGAACGAAGGTCTTATGGGTTGGAACGACATGAGGGTGAGTAATTCATGACAGAATTTTTAATTTTCGGTGAACTAACCCTTTAAGCTCTGGCATTTCTCTCTAGCTGCACAAATTGTCAGTTATTAAAACTCAATTTTATAAAAAGGACATAATTTACTTTGCAGATTGTGCAGCAGGCACATCTTGTTTGTCTACTGTAAGGCAGGACAGTCAAGTTCTCCTGTCAAAAAACAAATGAAGCTTAGCTTTCCTATAGTTACAGCAGCATAGCACAAACAGTTTAGCATGCAAGAGTTAATGCGTAGAGGTTAATGGGCTGGAGGCAAAGCGTACCTCATTGCTGATAAGACTGTTTGTGAATTGATTTGGTTATGCTTCATTGATAGTAACAGGAGCCGGCCTTTGTTTCAGAGACAAACAATGTCAAAGCCCCCTTCAGCTCTGACGTGAAATGGGAAAGCAGTGGGTCAGGTTTATCTAGAAGGTCAGACAAGGAGAGGTGGTGTATGAATGTTTTTTTTATTTTATGCTGGTTTGTGTTGGTTTTATTCTTGGTCCTGCTGGTAGGCTAAACTGAAGGACTCAACCTTTAAATGGTTAGCATGGCCCTTTAGCCAATTCTGGTAGATAATCAAGCACAGGCTCATTAGAAAAACGTACCTGTGGCAACATTTTTGCTAAACGGCAAATACACTGCATCGTGCACGTTTCACGAGTTTCAAAGTGAAATGTCCAGTGAGTGCCGCTAACAGTGCATTTAGTGTTTTCTGGAACAGATGAATGTGAAAATAGAAACACTTTTCACCGCAGTTCTGAATGAAAATGTCCGGTGAGTGTCGGGAAAAGCTTAATGCTCCATTAAAAAAAACAAAAAAACAATTCACCTACACTAGAGCCTAAAACTACCCGATAGTGTTAACAAAATCAAATGTGACATAAAATGCTATCGTAACCATGTAATTTTAGCTTGATTTGGACTCTTGTCTTTGAGCCCTTTTATCGTGACTCGTCTTTCACGGGATTTGTACCCGAGCTTTCCGTATCACAAGTACAATTCTGTACTACCTGAGCTACCTAACAATATTAGAAGTCAGTAAAACCAAACATATGGAGTTGGTTAAGTGATGCAAACTCCCAAAATATATTGGTTTACAAATCATGTAATATGGTAAAAAATGTTTGGAGGTCATTACATAATTGTGCAAGGAGCCACGTGAAAACAAATCTTTATGAATCCATAATCTGCCCCTGAAATTATCATTTTCTGTTGTGTTCATTTCTGTTAGAAATTACAGTGATATATACCTATTTTTTGTGTTTTGCAAATATGTTACCACAGGTATGTTTTTTGAATGAGCCTGTGGAGATGATGCAAAAACACCATCTGTGGCTGCTAAGAACATCTTTCTCCATTGATAGCGATTAAAAAGTAGTCATGTATGCTAATGAAATAACAATTGAAATATATATATATATATATATATATATATATATATATACAGGTCCTTCTAAAAAAATTTGCATATTGTGATAAAGTTCATTATTTTCCATAATGTAATGATAAAAATTAAACTTTCATATATTTTAGATTCATTGCACACCAACTGAAATATTTCAGGTCTTTTATTGTTTTAATACTGATGATTTTGGCATACAGCTCATGAAAACCCAAAATTCCTATCTCAAAAAATTAGCATATCATGAAAAGGTTCTCTAAACGAGCTATTAACCTAATCATCTGAATCAACTAATTAACTCTAAACACCTGAAAAAGATTCCTGAGGCTTTTAAAAACTCCCAGCCTGTTTCATTACTCAAAACCTCAATCATGGGTAAGACTGCCGACCTGACTGCTGTCCAGAAGGCCATCATTGACACCCTCAAGCAAGAGGGTAAGACACAGAAAGAAATTTCTGCACAAATAGGCTGTTCCCAGAGTGCTGTATCAAGGCACCTCAGTGGGAAGTCTGTGGGAAGGAAAAAGTGTGGCAAAAACGCTGCACAACAAGAAGAGGTGACCGGACCCTGAGGAAGATTGTGGAGAAGGACCGATTCCAGACCTTGGGGGACCTGCAGAACCAGTGGACTGAGTCTGGAGTAGAAACAACCAGAGCCACCGTGCACAGGTGTGTGCAGGAAATGGGCTACAGGTGCCGCATTCCCCAGGTCAAGCCACTTTTGAACCAGAAACAGCGGCAGAAGCGCCTGACCTGGGCTACAGAGAAGCAGCACTGGACTGTTGCTCAGTGGTCCAAAGTACTTTTTTCGGATGAAAGCAAATTTTGCATGTCATTCGGAAATCAAGGTGCCAGAGTCTGGAGGAAGACTGGGGAGAAGGAAATGCCAAAATGCCTGAAGTCCAGTGTCAAGTACCCACAGTCAGTGATGGTCTGGGATGCCATGTCAGCTGCTGGTGTTGGTCCACTGTGTTTTATCAAGGGCAGGGTCAATGCAGCTAGCTATCAGGAGATTTTGGAGCACTTCATGCTTCCATCTGATTTCATTTTTCAGCACGACCTGGCACCTGCTCACAGTGCCAAAACCACTGGTAAATGGTTTACTGACCATGGTATTACTGTGCTCAATTGGCCTGCCAACTCTCCTGACCTGAACCCCATAGAGAATCTGTGGGATATTGTGAGGAGAAAGTTGAGAGACGCAAGACCCAACACTCTGGATGAGCTTAAGGCCGCTATCGAAGCATCCTGGGCCTCCATAACACCATGCCACGACGCACTGAAGCAGTCATTTCAGCAAAAGGATTCCCGACCAAGTATTGAGTGCATAACTGAACATAATTATTTGAAGGTTGACTTTTTTGTATTAAAAACACTTCTTTTATTGGTCGGATGAAATATGCTAATTTTTTTAGTTTTCATGAGCTGTATGCCAAAATCATCAGTATTAAAACAATAAAAGACCTGAAATATTTCAGTTGGTGTGCAATGAATCTAAAATATATGAAAGTTTAATTTTTATCATTACATTATGGAAAATAATGAACTTTATCACAATATGCTAATTTTTTGAGAAGGACCTGTATATATATATATATACATATAGCAGAATTTCAGCATTTGCACTCACACTGTCAGAACAAATACACAGAACTACTAAGGGCGGATTGCTTACATAGCACCATAACAGTAAATATGAATAATAATAAATCACCCAACAGTCATATTTTTATGAATTAGAATTTATTAAAAATAAACATAAAATATAAATATTAAATACAAAACAGATTGAAAACTGTCAAAGAAACATTGTCCACTTGCAATGGTAGTCCCAAAAGTAGTTCCGGAGATTGCACTTCTTGCAGAGCGTATTCGAATATCCTTTTTTGCAGTGTCTGCAGGGTTCTCTCATTCTGAAATAAATAGTTCTAAGAGTTAAGAGTATGTTCAAGTATAAATAATTTAAATGTAAATGAGTCCTATTTGTGTGATACATTCCACTGAAGTCACAATTCTAAAAGGAATATACAAACCACCAGACCTCTTACATCCCCACATTCCAGAACATTAACACCTGTCTCTGAACAATGGACAATGCAACCCCCTATATGTCTGAACATTCACAGCTGTCCTTGAATAACCATCCTCCAAAGCATTCCACAAACAAACAGTGTCTGCCTTGCAACAAGCAGATATTTGGGCAAACAAACCAAGCCCAGATAAAATATATATATATTTTTTTTTAAATTACCTATATTTTACTGCTAACATACAGGAACAATTTCAAATACTGGTACTGAAAGGACTTAAACACTGCAGCCATAAATAATTTATTGATTTAGAATGATTCAAATCTGATCTAAACTGAAACTTATAACAAATAACACATTTAGAAATTGTGAATCATCAAATACATTATATTTCTGTAAGTATGTCTCCTATATGTGAACATTTGAGATGTGCAATGCCTCCATGTAATGTGCAAGGTGCACATGCTATTATGACTATTCTCTCCCAACATTGTAAAATTACAACAAAGACATAAGCTAAAAATCTAATTTGATGCATGCATTCCACAATAACCAACTATTTACATGAACTAGACAATCACACAAAAAATATATTTCTGGGGTTTTACCTACTTCAATATTGAGATATCCAGTCCAATGAAACAAGGAGATGCACTTCCAGGAAAGTTTGCAGGTTGTATGAGTTCATGGCCTTATGGCAAACCTATAGACACATTTACTATCCAATGGCTTTGCGAGGCTAAACAATAGAACCCATTGGGTATGTAAATGTGGTCTTTAAAAAAAAAAAAAAAAAAATAGCAGATGTGTTTTTGGAAGAGCTAAATGTGATGTTGTAATTTTACAACCACGGGTCTCTGTGATGAACATGATGGAGGTTATAGAATGCAGTTAGAAATGCCCCTAAAACGCAAGTTATCAGAGCAAAAATGCCCCATGTATGAGTTTGTCTCATATTTATATCAATAGTTAAGAAATATCACACGAGTGCTGTTTTTGTCCCACATAGCATTAGTACAAATGTGCTATTGATTTTATAGCATAGTTAAATAAATAAGTTATTGTGTTATTTCAGAAACAATATTGTTGTCATAAAACAGAAGGATGCAACAAGAGTTTATTTGCAGGTTTGGCAGACAATCAGGTAGTTGTATAAGGAATGGCAGTGGATAACAGCCTTATCTGTTGCAGACGCAGATTGTTGGAAATGGTGGACCAGATGACTGAAGCTGAAGGAAAACAACTGAAGACGGGTGAATCGTACAGGGAAGTGTCTCTCAGGTGAGTGGTTCAGAATTGAATGACATGACCAGACAATGTGTGTGTGTGTGTGTGTGTGTATGTGTGTGTGTGTGTGTGTGTGTGTGTGTGTGTGTGTGTTGGAGCAGGAGGATTCTGTGAGATGTAGTCCTGAAGGTGACACGGCTGGTGACTTAGGATTGTGACAATTGTCCGTTTTTGCTCAGATTTGCAGATGAAAATATTACGTATAAAGTCAAAGAAGAACTATTGTGCACCTCTGAGCAACACACAGCAGTTTCGTTGTTTTGAGCGAATCAGTCGGGTCATTCAGTGGCCCATTCATAAAGAGAGCCATTTACTTAATTCCTGAATGAATCAGCCGTTTAAAATGAATGAATGATTCAATTACTTACTAATTTAGACATGCACCGCTACCTATGGCAGTTTTAGTTTCTAATTTAGAGTATCATTTAAAAAAAAAAACAAGAAAAGAAAAAAGAGTGGTTTGGTCCAAATTTTCTGAGGAGATGTGATGACTGTATATGATGAACAGATTGAATTTAGGTTTATAATCACATATAAACATTGATCACCGAACATTAACAGAAGCTAAAACGTACTTGTGTTAAGAACTGCTCTGAAGATCCAAATGCAGCTTTATTAAGGTTAATCTAAAATCGTAATCCACATAACATGCAAATGGTCAAAACCACAGGGAAAATAATCACAGGGCAATTCATATTGATTAGTTTTACAATCACTTTTTTATAAACTTTTTGAAGTGTCAAAGTGGTATTTGTGTAGACAGTCAATGGAGGAACAGAAATTTCTCAGAATTCATTTGTGTTTCGAAGATGAACGAAAGTCTTATGTGTTTGGAATGACATGATGGTTAATGATGACATAATTAAAAAAAAAATTGGATGAACTATCCCTTTAAGTTTAAATATAATATTGAATCACACTACAGTTAAAATTACAATCTGGTGCTTTATATGTGCTTTAGTATGTTAGTCAACCCATCAAATTATATGCCCACTTTTTAAAATCATGACAAAAGATTATTAAAACATCATGATTTAAAATGTACTTTAAAGTAAAACTTTTAATATTAATTAAATAGTGTACTTAATAGTGTACATGAAAGTGTATGCTCTCTTTAAGTACACTTAAGTGGCATTTATTATATTATCTGCAAGTAAAGTTTTTTTTTAAATATATACTTTTAAGATTTGTAGTACACTACAAGTGCACATTCAATAAAATTAAGTGCACTTCTTGTGAAGAGTTTGGGACTTTTTTTTTTGTTGACGAGAGAGGCTAAGCAGTTACTGACAAGTTGTCAAAATTCAGGCTACATCTTCAAACAGAACCTGTATACTGACCTATCCTTGGTCTGCAGAATGCCCAGAGAAGACAAACTAGTGTTTCCATCCGTTGTGATTGAGCCAACAGTGTCTTTCAGGAGAGGTGAACTTTACACTCAGTGGCTTCCAAATGACCATGACGCAGGCACAGTATCGAATTCAATTTACATCGCCATATAACCTTGACTAAAGTTTTGAATCATTTGATTAGTCTACCTTTAAACCTGCTCAATGGTTTTAATGGGATTGTATCGCTTCTGAAATATGTCTTCTGGATAGACGGCACTGCTGAGTCACCTTATGTCACATTTCTTTGACCATTAGTTTGTTCAATCAGTTCAAACAAAGCCTGAACGGATGTCCTTTTCTTTGTTCTCAATGAGAATTTGTCCCCAACATCCTCCTGGTGGTGATAAAATGCTGTTATTAAAAACATTTCAAGAGGGGGCCAATAAAAAGTTTAAATAAGCAGAATACAAATCACCTATTTAAGCTCATGAATCTGTGCCAAACGATGAGATTTATTAGGTTGTGGGATGGCAAGTCTAAATTTGTAGCTCCATGAATACCAACCGGAGATCAGTGGAACTGAGAGAGATAGAAAACGGGGTGAAAACAACAGAGCATTGACCAAGCAGAAAAAACAGGCTCAATTATCATAAACATCCAGCCTTGCACTTGCTTCGACTGTAAATCCCTACAGCCGGCTCATCAACATTCGGTGGACCTGCCAGATTACCCAGGGCACTCTGTAATTTGCAGTAAAGAATAAAGATGACGGCAAAACAAAAACAAATATGAGATGATACAAATTAGGAGTGCGCCCAGTTTGTCTGTCAGCGCTGTAAATTTCCAGTGTGTAAAAACGCCGGTCCTTCGCAAGAGCATGAGGGAATTAATCAGCTGTCCGTCTGTGTTACTTTATTCTCTCACAACGTTGGCATCTCCCGAACGCCAGTGAATCAATCTGCCTTTATGGTAATGATGCTCCAATGGTTGAAATTATTACATTAAATGGATTGCATTCGTTTGGAGTGTATTAAGGCACGCGGCATGTTTTGCCATGCGTCACATCCTTGCAGGGCCAGGTGGGGACAGACGCTGATGGTTTTGGATGACTGTGTCTTTACTTTTCTTCACACCACATCTGTTTATGACTAGATGCCTTCACACTAATCTCATACTTGAATATTTCCATCGATTATATACAGACCATTAAACCTGTGTTTAATTATTATATAACCTGTGTCATTATTTTATCACATGAATGAATGAAACAAATCTCCAGAACTTCAAGATGCCATTATATTAATTAGAAATTTTCACAAGTTGAGATGAATGCACTTTTAAGCAGTAGAATCTGTCATGCAAATTAGGGATGTGCAAAACTAAAATATTAGATGCAAAATGAAAATTCGAAATGTTGCTAAATGGAATTAAGTTTAAGTTAATAGAAGATAACAAAAGCACATGAAAAAAAATAAGCTAAAATTAAAAATGAAAACTGAAAAATAGTACCAAATATAACATACTAAAATATGTTTAATACGTTTAATTTGTGTGTGTGTGTTTGGTCCTGGTAAACCCTATGTTATGGGGGCAAAATGTCCCCACAAAGATGGCAATTTCCAAAATCCTTGTCCTTGTGGGGACATTTTTGGTCCCCAATGAGGAAACAAGCTTATAAATCATACTAAGTGATGTTTTTTTTTTATCATGAAAAAATGCTGAACATTTTCTTTGATTGGTAGGTTTGGGGTTAGGTTTAGGGGATAGAATGTTCCAGATTGTACAAGTCAAGTCAAGTCACCTTTATTTATATAGCGCTTTATACAATACAGATTGTTTCAAAGCAGCTTTACAGTGATAACAGGAAAATGATTCAATGCAGACAGTTCATTTTGGCCGTATAGCAGCTCTAAAAGAAAAGAGTGTCATTGTTCAGCTGAAGTCAGATCAGTGTTGAGTCAGTTCAGTTGTAAAGATCATCAATTATTAAATGAGTTAATTTAATCTATAAAGTAGTTCTGCAGAAAAACAGTGATGTCGTCCAGTTCAGTTCAGTACTCTTCCAATAGTGTCAGTGCAGTCAAATCAATAATATTATTGAATGTTATGTATAAAAATATAAAAATCATTATGTCTATGTAATGTCCCCACAAAACGTCTCAGGTTATGACTGTAACCTATGTTCCCTGAGAACAGGGAACGAGACACTGCGTCAGAACGCTATTGGGGAATGCCTCTGAGTGAAGTGGTGTCTGAAACGCTTATCTAATCACGGCAATCCTATAGGCTGGCGACAGCCCATGACATCATCACTAGTGCAACCCGGAAGTATATAAGGGGAGCCTGGAGAACATGTCAACAACTTATCATCTGAGGGGACTGTTCAGCAGGCATCCCGAGGCATGGCAAAAAGACGCAGTGTATTGTTCTCCCTGTTGTGATACTCCCTGTTCTCAGGGAACATAGGTTACAGTTGTAACCTGAGACATTACCTTTCGAAAGGGAACTCACACTGCGTCAGAACGCTATGGGAATGATCTACCCACGCTGCCATGCTGAGGGGAGTGCATGCCAAATTATGGCTGTGACGAAAAAACTTTAATGACCTAGTCTTGCCAACAACCTGTCTGTTTCCTAAACAGAGTCTCTAACATATTTTGCCTCACCTGTGGAGGCATCCAATAGGGAGGACTGCAGATAGTGACAGTGATCGCTCACAGACCGGATCATAGAGACGGGCATCCTGGAGAGTAAAACTCAGCATAGCGCTTTCTAACCCTTGCGAACGAGGGGAGTAACTCTACCCAATCCTGGATCTACACGGTAGGGCTGTCGCGATAACCGCAATATTGCAGTACCGCGCTACTGACAGGCCAAACGCAGAGGAATGCAAGTAACCACAGCAACCGCGAACCGCGTTTTCTTTTTTCATAAGGCCACCCTTCGTAGTTCGTACCATGTGTATTGAATGTTAAATAAGTTAGTAATGATAACAAGACTGTTTACCATGGTGATTTGTACAGAGGATTCGTGGATTAGGATTTAAGCCTAAACAGACAGTGAATGAGATCGACTGAGCGCGTGTGATTACCTGCGTCTGTCTTTGAAGTCATGTATATTCTTGAAAAGGTTGCCGTTTCCAAGGAAAGCGAAATATTTGTCGTATCATCCTTTTAATGTGTGGTATTTACCATGAATGGCGTCAGCGCTGGTCAGCATTACACAGCGCGAGGAAGCCGTGGGGGAAAGCAGCGAGTCATGCATTGAATCAATGCCATCGGTCTCTATTAAGAGAAGCATTGCTTTAGCTTTGCCCAAAACTGAAGCATTGCTGGCCAGCTGAGCCTTGAAAAGTGGAGCTCAAAGTTAAAAAATAATTAACACCTTGTTTCATTACATCTATCATTTAAGGAATCAGCTTTTTTGAACGTTTTCGTTGAATGAACGGTTTTATGACTCACTCAAAGACAGTCCGTTGGCGTAACAATGCAACTGCGCGCTGAGTGACAGTATTTCAATGCGCAGAGACGCTGTTTAGTTCGGTTACATTGTTTTTGTGTATGCTTACCACATCATAAAACGTATTTATATAGCAACAAATAAATATAACTATAAATAAATAAATGGCGGTAATACCGCATATCCCGCTATTGAGCCACTCAAAATTACCGCAAGGGAAATTCCTTCACCGCGACAGCCCTACTACACGGTGCTTCAAAGCCATGTGGAGGCTAGGCACTCTGAAAGGGACCCTAATAGGGGGAGCGCCTCCAGCTTTAAGGTTTACATTGCCAACAGGCAGTGTACTCAGCAGAAGTGCTTTCGACCCTTTAAAGCAAAGGTACAATCTTATGCTATCGGACGTTCGAGGAGGCCTACTGTAAGCCCTACAGCTTCGAATGTCATGGGCGTCAGCTCAGGCAGTACTTCGGCTCTAAGGGAGCATACTCAACCATCCCAAGTGGAAGGGAGTAACTAATCTGTCTCTACCTGATCCTGGGTGGTGAAGGGTAATTTCATACGAGCTATGGGAGGCAAAGTACGCTGATTAAAGACCCTAACAAGGGGAGTACTATCAGCATGACCCTGAGAAATGTATCAGGGTCGAGGCCTATTATCTTGTATTTTTTTATAAGACAGATTTTATATTCTCTACTAAACCCAAGGAAATGGAGGCCACAATAAGTGGCCAATGACATTCAACCTTATGACTTGAATTATTTTATTCAAGGGGCTCGTCAGAAAAAAACTTCTTACTTTGAATATAGCCTGCTACCTATGTTGCTATCTACCCTGTAGCACCACTAGCATTTTTACGCCTAGTGCAAAAGGCGGGCCTTGGCTAGACGACTTTTGCAGTAAGAGGAGGCCAGTACTAGGAACAACTAGATTTACAGGAATAATTTATCTTGATGGGCTCTAGCTCTAAGGAACCTAGACTCAGATACTGAGAGGCTCGAGGCGAGAATGCTTAGCAAACCGCCACCAATTTCCTAGTTACTAAGCCTAAGCCAGAAATCGAGGCGGCCCTAAAGTGACTGAAGTTCAGAGCTATAATCTCAACGACTCTCTAAAGTGAGAGGAGATCTGCTGTTCTAGTATAATGTGGCTATCAATGTGGCCGAAGAGATGCTTGACTTTGTAGTTCTATCTGGAGCTTGACAGAGCGGTGGCCTCAGTAGAATAACTCCCGATAGGGAGGAAGCCATCTCACACAAAAAATGTCTATTAGGTGCTCAGATGAACGGTGGCTTCACTAGAGAATTTTCCATACAGCCAACCTGTTCACTACTACAGATTGGCACTACCCGTTATATAAGCCTGACGACTCTAACATAAGAGGAGGCCTATGGAAAGGATATAGCCTACCTATATATGGGAAGTTTAGGGCCCAAATTTCACCATCCTATGAAAACCATATTTAACACCCCCTTAATACTTCCTATCAGGAAACTGTGGCCTATTATTCAACCTTACTAAAAACTCACGTAAAGGGAGAAGACCTACAGAGCTCAACCTGCTGCCCATAGAGCGATGGCCTAAACGACATTCACAAAATGGAGGCCTATCACCAAAAGAGCACGAAAGAGCGCACTTACTACCAAATCTGATGCCAGACCTACAGAAGGGTTCCAAATTGAAGGAATAACTCATAATACGTCCAGCCTCAGGCTGATGCAAGAAGCACTTGGGGTGAGAGATTTAAATGCTTCAAATCTGTCAGCAGATCAGCCTGGTGTGCTTGCAACACTGTCATTGTGTGCAAGGCATCACCAGCCAGTAGAGATGCGCGGTTGGCGGTTACAGCCGCGGACTCCGCGGATAAACCGCGGATCGGGCAGATGACATGACGAAAAAAAATATTTTAATTAAATTCGGGCGGGTAGCGGGCGGTTGAACCAATCAAATGAAAAATATATACACATTGTTAAATATTGTTATCTTTGCCCCTGCGCGCCGATCGGAGACGGAGTTCACTGCTGATATTCTGAGAGCTTTCTAGTCTCGCGGCTGTCATCAGCAGCGCCTTGTATCGCCAATCAGCGGATTGCGGGCGGGTGCGGTTTTGAAAATTGGTCAAAAACGTTGGTGCGGATGGATGGCGGACGGATGATGAGTTTTGTGATGCGGTTGCGGATGAAATAATTGCCCATCCGCGCATCTCTACCAGCCAGACCCGCCACTGCGTATACCCTGCCATTTAAGCGTGCTGTCATATTTTAGTGGCTTAAAAGTCAGGGCCGGAGCACTTATCATCCACACATACCCGTGTTCGCACATCCCCTCAACATCAGCGTAGTTTGCTGATGGCGATGAATGCGCGCTGAATACGGGTTCTTCCATGCCTTTCCGATCTCATTGTGTAGATCCGGCAGGAATAGAAGGCTCTCTAGAGCTGGAGCTTTATGGCTGGAAAAAAAACATTTGTCAAGTCAGTCACAAGTGGTCTCTTCCCTCACGTGCTCCAACGACAGCAGAAGCCTCGTTGAAGCGCGTTCCATAACACTCAACAGCTTAACATACGCTGTGCAGGGTGGCTGTGGGGGTTTGAGTTGTATATCCTCTTTACCCTCATTAGCCATCTCCTGCTCTCTTGGGCTTGTTGTTTTTATACACAGCAGAGCACTCGCTCCTGGATCAGAGGATGTTAGTGACAACACATCCTCGTCCTGCAGCTCACTCTCGCGAGTCTCTGAAGGACATGAGAGATTAACAACTCTCTCGACCTCCTCAGCGAGCTCCCTCTGAAAAACCCCACGATTCCAGTCTCTGATCTGCCTCAGCGTGAGAGGGACCTGAATCGCCTGGTACAGATGTCAGTCCCTCTTCCCTCGAGAAGAGAGCAGACGAGAGTGGAGTTTTCTCAAAGGAAAAAACTCACAGTGGCACCAGCAGATCCCTCAGGAACTGATCGTGCGTGCTCTGAGCCCAAACAATAAACACAGAAGTTGTGTGTCATCAAGTATCAATATCTTAGACATGGATGCACAATCCTTCCTGAAGCGTTTTTCACAAGCCATGATTACCTTTTTGAAGTTTTCAGGTTGAAGCGTACAAACAAAACAGTCCCTGAAGACGAAAAAGGTGTTGACATGTTCTCCAGGCTCCCGTTATATACTTCCGGGTCGCACTAGTGATGATGTCATAGGCTGTCGCCGGCCAATAGGATTGCCGTGATTAGATAAGCGTTTCAGACACCGGTTCACGCGGAGGCGTTTCCCAATAACGTTCTGACGCAGTGCGAGTTCCCTTTCGAAAGGGAACATGTCTAAACCCTATGTTATGGGGGCCAAATCTCCCCACAAGGATAGTAACACCAGTACGTTTTAACCTTGTGGGGATTTTTTTTTTGGTCCCCATGAGGAAAACAACTTGTAATTCAGTTATTTTTGAACATGCAAAAATGCAGAAGTTTTTTTGTAAAGGCAAGGTTTATGGTCAGGGGATAGAACATGTCATTACATTTTCACACAAGTGGTTTTAAAAACCACTATGCATATGGAGTGTCCTCATAATGATAGTATATGTGTGTATGTGTGTGTGTTCACATATTAGTCAACTAGTCTAGGGGTTTTAAATTTGATTCCCAAATATGATGGGCATGGGCTTGTAAGGGACTGCCTTCCTAAATCAGCCCGCCTTCTATTAAAGTACTGTTAGATGAATGACGTCAATTCAGAAAAACTCCAAAAGAAAAGGTACATACACATATAAATTATTCTTGAATGGAGAAAGGGGAGATCAACAGTTATATTATTTTTCTTTACTAACTACATGCAAAACGGTTTGCATTTTTTTGACAACAGAATTTTTTTTTTCAACAGTAATAATATCAAATGTGTTAAATGCTTGCATTAAAAATTCCAAACACTCCAAAAATAAAATTTCTCTCAGATTTTCCAACTTCGAAAAAGTGAGTCAAATGAGGATATTAACTTTAAAGATCAAGTAAATAGATATCCTAGTCCTTTGTACATCGGTGGCAGCTTCTCTTTCATATAGCCATAAAGTAACTATGTTGTGGATGTTCATGGCATTATTTATTTTACAAATAAGCAGAAATGCTTTCCGCTAGTGTATCAGGACTCCAGTGCTCCCGGTAGGGCTGTAGGAAGCAACTTCACATGCACTTCCTCGAGTCAGCACCTGTGCGGCCAAATGGAGTTTCTCTCCAGAGGGCCCAGCCACACGAGTGTCACGCATGACACCCACCTGCATGTGTGTGAGCAATCCTTCATAGTTTAGAGCATAGGACAGGAGTCAGGTTTCGCTCCATCGTGCAGCATGGTGTTTGCAGACTGTCCAAATGCTTGTCTTATGTTGGATGTCTTGTTCCACTAATGGATGACAAAGTTAGCATTCAAGGTTCACTGGCTGGCTTCCTAAGAAAAGCTACTGGTCTCTCTATAGGGTCTTTGGAGTTTTCAGCAAACTGAAGAATTGATTGCTTCAGCATATATCTTTTGTTACAGGAATATTGGAATATTTTGTTGGTAAAACAGCTTCTGCCAAGTAAAACCATTTAAATGATTGAACAGATAATTTACATGCATCATTTGCTGAAGGCAAAACTGTTCAGATAACACCTAAAAGGCTTCAAAGTGCTCTTCTTCAAAATAATGTTATACGGGTAGGTGCTGATAACAGACTAGCTATAGATAGTCTAGGCTCAAGGATTTATTTAGTTTAGTTGAGTTTTGTCTGATAAAATCCTCAAATGTATAGAAAGAAATATTGCACCTCAAATATTGCACCTTTGTGATATATTGCACTGAATGTGATATATTTAAGTTAAATCCAACTGCTTACTGACAAGTTATTGTAAAACTAACAAGCAATCATCAAAGCCCTGGACTTCACGTCTATAAAACGGGAAGTGCTTAGATAAACAGACTATTATTTTGTTCAAAAGTCTCAAAATTTGCCGTTCTGACATTGAAATAGACAAGGTGTTGGAGCTAAACTATGCAGGAAAGTGGACCACAGGTGCCAGAGTTGAGAACCCCTGAAATAGAACATTCATGTGATTCCTGCAAATCCGAGGAGATTTTATTTTTGGGGGGGTTAAATAAATGTATGTCTGAAAGGAAAAGTTGGATGTCTTTAAAAAGTTTCAATGGCGTTTCTTTTTATCTGAAAAGAAATGTATATTGCCTAATAAAGAAGTGTTTATAAGCGCATCGCAGCTCTGTGTATGGGGCAACTAAAGAAACCTAAGCCCCTTTCACAGCATGTTGATCCCGGGAAATTGCCGTAAAATTGTTAGAGTGCATTCTGTGTGAACGCAAACACGTCCCAGGATTGATGCCAGGATCGATACCGGGATGGGGACCTAGTAACATTGCCGGGATCAGTCCCGGAACGCACCCATGTGTGAACAAAAGCCAGGACCAACGCTGTAAGGGGTGTGTCGTAGTGATGACGCACGTGCCATCGCAATGACGTAGTTATCATGCGACTCTGTTGCTCTTAGAAGAAAGTTTGTGTTCGTCACCAACAAAGAAAGAACGAAAAAATGTCTGCAAACTGGAATAAAGCAGAGACCAGGGAGCTCCTTACTATCTGCGCTAAAGCTGAGAAGCAAACACTTCCGCTGTTGTACCACAACATGTTTTCGACGCGTACATTACACGTCACATCCTGAGTCCACGTAAAGTCACGTGTCTTTACGGGATCTTTACGGAATGTGTGTGAATGCACTCACAGATTGCGGAAAATCACTGGCAGTGTGAATGAACCAAAATCAAACGATCCCGGGACAAATCCCGGGACACATTATCCATTTATTTTCCGGAATCTCTGTGTGAAAGGGGCTCTACTGTCATAAAGTGAATTTGCCTATTTTGTTCAGAGCACAGCATTAAGCATCCTGTCCTCAGGACCAGGAGAGGCCTCTGGAGAGAATTGTGGTCTCTCAACTGCATGCTCTACCCAGAGACATAGCAAAGATTATAATCATAACAGTACCGCCCTTCCGAGGCCAAAGAACCTCGCCGCCAAACCACTAGGGAAGCGATCTACCCAAAACGGGTCTCCAAGGGAAATAGACGATGTCAGACAGTCAGACTATAATCTCCAGTGTGAACGATGGTGGTCCAGTTCCAGGGAAGACAGAAAGTGTGTCGCTAGCTGCGATAAAGTCCACTTTTATGCGCTGTCCCAAAGCTCCTCGCGAACTGTTTTAGGAAGCATGTTTACATAGAGCCCCACTATGTCCGTACTGTCACCTCCAGATACAGATTGGAGGGGAGACAATAAAGAGGTAAGACGCATAAGCTGAAAACCTCATTCTGCTTGCTGTACTGCCTTTTCATTAAGGCAAACATGTTTCCAGAAGAGGGGGATGTACGATATTGACTGTGGCATGGGATGCACCGCGCGAACACTGCTGACTTAACTCTCGCCTCCTTAAATTTCCCTTTCCCCCTTAAAATTCAACAGTGGTCGAAAAAACAGTGGTCCAGAAGTTCAAGGAGGAGACTTACCAAACAGTCCTGAAGATGAAACCGGGGCATCGACAAGAAAAGCTCTTTGCTTCTCCTTAAACCCTGAGAGGTTAAGCCAAAGATTCCTCTTTATGGCTACCAAAGCAGTTATGAAGGCATGATCTGTTTTGCTGCAGAGCTCCAATCAATCACCTGACCGTGGTAGCCAATCAAAGACTGTCTTGTAGCAAACGTGCTTCAGACACTGGCTCACGAGGAGCGTTCCCATAGGTTCAACTCATGACGCAGTGTAGAGTTCCACTTCGAAAGGGAAAACGTAAATTTACCTTCCCCAAATCCTCTGTGTAATAACTCTCATTTGATGTTTTTTTCTTTGAAATGAAACAATGAATCTATGTTTCTTAGTTTTTTTTCTTATCATTTATGCACAATCTAATGCTGTTAAAATAAATAATTATTGCATTATTTTAGTGTTGTGTGATACAATGATGGTGTTTTATATTTTTGTGTGTAAAGTTTTTGCAGTGATACCTAGAAGAATGAGTTTGGGTTCCCCAAGGAACCTTTCAGTGAAAAGTACTTAAAAAAAACTATTTTATCTTGGTGTTAAGAATATTTTATTAATCTAAATAATATTTTACCACTATAAAGAAACTCTTTTTTTAATGGAAAGATTCCATGCAAAGGTTCTTCATAGAACCATAAATGACAATAAGAACCTTTATTTTTCAGAGTATATATTAGTATTTACCTCAACTTGTGGAAAACATACTTGTGATAAAGGTGGTTATCAGATTATTGTAAAGGTAAAAAACAGAATTTAGAAATTGTGGTATATTAACACCATTTCAGTAAATTGAATCTAAGATTTCTTTCTGTAAATTTAACTGATTTGTTTTACAGTGTATGTTTTACTACACATCAGTAAGTTTAGAGTATCAAGGCATTTGCTAAATTAGTGTTCATGACGTACTGACTGACATCATAGAAAAACTAAGGAGTGGAATTGTCTCAGATGCTAAATATAAATATATACATGCGTGCTTTCCACTGCAGAAGGGGTAAGATGCTTGGCTGAAGGTGCCGAACTAAAATAATCCATCATGTCAGGCAGCAGGATAAATGGGAGTGGCCTCCTAAGTTGACCCAGTGCTCTGATGTCAGCCGGCACTTCCTCTTCTCCCAGGGGTCCTGTGGTTGTCGAAACAGAGGCTTACGAGAAGCAAAACACAAAAATACCCCGTCCCTTCAATGCCCATGGGCTTCGGCTGCCTCCGTGTATCCATTACTGGCGCTTTTTGCAGCTCGCACATCGATACAGACAGGCAGAGAGAGAGCGACTGGCAGACCCAGATGCTGAAAAAGTATGTCTCCACGGATCAATAGCTTATTAATACTGGACAATGGTGCACAGCACTGCCGGGACCCTTCACAGATGGGGCAGGTGCCCCTGTGGAAGGGTGGAACAGCCTGGGCTAGCTGATTTTGGCGGCTGAGGCTGCTGATCTCAAGGGTGAATGGTCACTGAGGTAAAGCACTAAATTAAAGTCAAGCACAATAAGGTTGGTCGTTCTCAGTTTACAATGCAACTAGGACCGTATGCTTGCATTTGGGTTTGTATTTGTTTGTTATAAGTAGGTCTGTTCATTTTACGCAATAATTTAGCACAATTAATTATGTAAATTTAATTTTGCTTGGAGTAGAACCATCATGGTCTCACATTTCTTGTCAGCACACTACCACTACAGGATGTGTTAATGTGTCCAAAAACAGCTTTGACAACAGACTGGTACAAAACACTGGGGTCTTCCGATGTGTTTTTATGATGTTTGATGTTTTTAAATTGACACACCATCTTTAAAACTTGGCACTCATGGTGGGAGATGCTGAAAAGACAGCAATACTATAAATTATATGTCTATGGGTATGTTTCCTGGGTATGACAACGATATGCTTAAAACTGAGAAGTTTTTCCTTTGAGTTTCCCTCGTACAGACGACACCATTGTTAAAACGATCCCCATTCACACGGATCCGCGTAACGATTAAAAACGCTGTATTTTGCTGCCAGGTCGTCAGATGACGATGAAACAGTATAGACTGAACACGTAATATGCATGTGCATGATGTCATTGTTTTTAGAGATTCGCATTTTTGTTGTTTACACAGAGACCGTTTCCAAAAACTTGCACTTTGAAACCTGTTTTCAAAAGCTTGCGTCTTGTAAATGAAAGGCCAAAACGCATAAAAAGTTTTACGTTTTTAGTTGAAAATGGTGTCCTGTAAACAGCCCTTAAATTACCTTCTTTTTTCTCAGCAGACTGGTAGATGATATTAGATATTTAAACTGTGATTCATGTCATCAGTAGAGTACTTGTGACTTTTTAACCCAACAAAGAATTTGAGAATTTGGAAAATCAAAACAAAAACCTGTCAAGTTTCTACATTTACCATCATCTACATTTCTCAGTAAGACATTGTTACTTTTCTCAGTTTGACACTGTTTTATGATTCTTCTTTTCTTCTCAACAAATATATATATGTATGTTTATTTGATATGTAAACTATGATTTATTTAATCAGAAGTGTACTCGTGACTATTTAACCCAACAAAGGATTTGAGATATCAGAAATCTAAAATGAAAACCTGTCAAATGACTACATGTCCCACCTACTTTCCTCAGTATACTTCTTGTCTTCTTTTCTTGCAGCATCTTAGCAGAAGATCGAATAGAAATACTAATTCAGCTGGTAGGCACTAGGCACTTCAGAATAGATGTTGTCACATTGTCATGGCTATTATTTTACACATGTGCTCTGCCATACGGCCACTATTTCAAGGTGTGATTGCATGTCAGTGGCGTGTGTGTTAATTTTGTTAAAAGGCGAGAAATAAATCAATTCTCCATCCCCCAGACTGGCTTGTTGTGGACATATTGTCTGTAAGTATGCATTACAGAAAGCAGGCCATCACTCATGGTCTTGTCGAGTGCAGACACACAAACATACATACAGTTTATAGTCATGCATACAGATTCAAGGGTGCATTTGTGCTGCTGTGTAAATATGTTGTGTTCCATTCCAAGGCCCTGCAGGGATCCGGTTTAAAACTTTTATTAAACTTTAAAATGGAGGTTTATCTAAATCCATTTTTAAATCTGTGAATATCACTTTCATTTGGGTCAGTGAATTGCATCAGTGTCATTTGTGTGGTTTAGATAAGTGATTTACAGTTACTGGTACTTGAAAGGGTTTGATTTTTCTTTGTTACACCTACTGAAAAAAATGGAATAAAAACAATATTTTGGTAATACATTTCACAATGATTGATAAATAAAAAGCAAATAACACATTGAATTAAATGTGAATTTTAGATATACTGCAATTAATTGTATGTTTTTTTGTGTGCAAAATGTACATCAATAGTCTTGCATTTTATTTTAATTACTGTAATGATGCATGCAGGGAAGCTGACAACAGAAGACTCAGGTTCTCACAAAATACTAATAAGTTTAATTCTTAATAAAAAAATCAAGCAAACAGGCAGTGCAAACACATCTAAACATAACAGAGACTGGAAAAAGAGTGAAGGCAAGGGTGAGGCTTAAATAATAAACTGAAACGAGCTAATAAATGACACAGCTGAAACCAATGAACTAATAATGACAGTAACCGTGGAAACTAAACAAAGGCGGGAAACTGAACAAAGGAACAGGTGAAACTCAGACATGAACCAAAACAGGGAAACAGATCAAAAACGAACATAACCCTGACAATTACAATGTCAAAAAATAAATAAAATTAAAACCAATAAAACTGTGCGAACCGAAAAAAATAATGTGCTTGGAGTGTACAGATTTTAGACATGTGTGTGGATGACACTTTTTTATATATTTTTTTATTAATTCATTTTATTATATATTTTATTATACATTATAATATTAATGATAATGCTAAATGATATCCAATATAAAAAAGTAGTGATGGGACAGTTGATACCGGGGCTAAGTTGATAAGCAGTATTGTATCACACACTGTACCGATGCTTGTATCGAAATGACAATACCACGTTATTGATTACGTTTAAAGCTTCAAACGTCCTGCAGTATCGGAAGGTCGGCACAGCTGGTTTGAAAAAAAAATGGACCTTCGCGAGATTCGCGACCTAATCTGATGCATAAAAGGGGAAATGATTATCAAGGAGGCATTATTTAAATTATTTAACACTACACTTCCCTATAACATAATTTATATTTTATTAAAACAGAACACCCAAAATATTTTTTCAATTACAATTAGCCTACTATAATTATGATCAAATACTTGAATATTTTATATTATTGATCAATATGTGAATCTGTTGACCAGGCAACACATGACACGAGTTGTGGTCTCGTTGGCACAAATTAATTTAGATGAGATTAGATTAGATAGAACTGTATTGATCTCACACTTGTATGTCATGGACTTCCGAAGCTTTGGTCACATGCTTTTTCTGCTCTGCGGTGATTTGTTAGATATGGTGGAGAAAAAAGTGTGACCCCCAGATTTCACTAATGCACAATAGGCTTGTCTGAGATGCACCTTGCCTCGCCTGAAATGTAGTCGAGAGTAGGCGGCTGTAGTGAGAAGAGGAGTGAAAAAAGCGCAGGCAAGCCGGACAGTTCTCGCTTCTCGCAGTGGATCTGACACCTGCGAGATCAATGATGAATATCACGGGATTCACGAGATTCACGCACGAAAACGAGATTCTGTTGCTAATAAACTGGATGTAATTTAAAGGGTAACTAAACACTAAAACAACTTTTTTAGTTAATGATCTGTAAGAATGGAGCTTCATAAATGCTGTCAATTGATTCGAGTACATTTTTTGACATTTGGGTTTAAAGTGTTTTAATTCTACAATATATGGTGTAAAAACATCTGAGTGCTGCCCTCTTCAGGTTGAACGGTGGCTAATGCAGTTGAATTTTCCTATTGGAAGTTGTGGTACCCTCTGATGTCAGAGGGTACCAGCTAACCACGCCCTCGCCTACAGAGAGATGCATCTCAGGTGCACGCCCCCCTCCGCTGGTCTCTGCCCACTTTTCCAGAATTTTTCAAATATTGCCAGTGGGTGGAGTCAGGCTCTGACCAGGGGTTTAGTTACCCTTTAAGTTCTGTTGCTTTTATATGAAAATAAATATAATGAACAAGACACCCAAAGTACTTGTTATTTAATTCCATTCCAAATAAGTGTTTATCAATAATTTTTTTCTTTAACCCTCTGAGGTCTAAGGTTTTTTCTGGGTCCTGGAGGTATTCTGACATGCTCTGACATTTGTGCTTTTTTCAGTTATTTATAAACATGTTAATGGCAAAGGTGTAAATTCACTCTATATAGCACAAACGGGGCTACCGTAATATGTGAGCAACATGTATGTACATGTTTGTATTTTTAAGATAATAATGTTTATGCGTGGTTTGTGAAAAAACAAAAAACAAATGTCACTGAAATAAGGTCATAAAACCCATAGTGATTATTTCTTCACAAGACTTTTGAAAAGTGTATCACGTAGCCTAGAATATTTGCTCCAAAACTATGTGTAAATCATCCCGCATACTCATTTAGATAAGACAATATATTGATTTAAAATTTGTATGACGTGTTTTGTGTGAGAAAGATTTATGCGAAGGGGCGTGGATCTCTCATTAATATGAATGCATTTAACACCTGAGAAAGACAAAGACCCTCCCCTAATGGCCCTATTAGGGGCTATCAGGCCCTATCATCATGAGAAGCCTTGCACAAAGAATGAGGAGAAATTAAAAAAAGAATGGCTTTTAGATTGTCTGGATTTATTTACAACACAACATAATCCAAAGATACACAACAAAGGACAAAAAGCACATTATTAAACACACTGATGTAAAGACAAAGACTTAAACAGTCACACACCTTTGTGCCATTCCTGAAACATAGTAGCCTACATACCTGTCATGTCCAAGGTGTTTGACTTTTCATTTTACCATGTTCAAGTACAGAGACTCATGTGAATGTTGAAGTCAGCAGGACTCATCCAGTGGCATCTGGTCCCTTTCTAAAAAATAAATAAACACCTGTAAACATGTTGATATCAAGACAAACTATAGGGCTGCACGATTCTGGGAATACATTTTAGATTTTTCACTCACACACACACACACACACACACACACACACACACACACACACACACACACACACACACACACACACACACACACACATATATGTATATACACAGGGGCGTAACACAAGATCCCGGGCCCTATGTATAGGCAGTCCTGATGGGCCCCCATGTTCCAAATAAAATATATTCCAGACTTTTCAAGGGCCCTCTCTCCCCTTGGGGCCCTGGTAATCAGTACTGGTTTTACCCCCAGTCCGACGCCCCTGTATATACACACACAATATATATATATATATATATATATATATATATATATATATATATATATATATATATATATACACACACACACACACACACTGCCGTTCAAAAGTTTGGGGTCGGTATGATTTTTAATGTTTTTAAAAGAAGTCACGTATGCTCACAAAGGCTGCATTTATTTGAGTAAAAATACAAAACAAACCCAGTAATATTGTGAAACAATATTTCAATGTTAATCAGCTGTTTTCTGTGTAAATATATAGTAAAGTGTAATTTATTCCTGTGATCATTACTCCAGTCTTCAGTGTCACATGATCCTTCAGAAATCAGTATAATATGATGATTTGATGCTCAAGAAACATTTTACATTATCATCAATGTTGAAAACAGTTATTTACATTTTTATTTCAGGATTCTTTGATGAATAGAAAGTTCAAAAGAACAGCATTTATCTGAAAAATAATCTAATCATAAGTGACTTCTTTTAAAAACATTAAAAATCTTACCGACCCCAAACTTTTGAACGGCAGTGTATATATGTATATATATTTTGTAAATATATATAGGAACACCTAGTTTGTTGTGCCTTGTATATAGGCATGTGTAGGGCTGCATAAAATAATAACAATAGCCTAGATAGCAGGCAGCCTATAAATCGTTAAAAATTAACACTTTTCAGTAACACTACACTAGACAAACATATATTGTTTATCATATGTTACTTCAAATATTTCTATTCGTTATGAAATGAGATGAGTTTGTATTTAACACAGTATTTAACAGTAAACACAGGTCTAAACATGAAAATATTCACCATATTAGAATAAACACTCATACTAGCATAGGCCTACTTGTATCTCATTCTATAACATTTTAGGCTGCACCAGTTTGAGTTTAGTAGCTACAATGTAAAGTTTATGCAACAATAAAACACTTACTAATATGTCTCTTACCTTAAAAATTGTTCTCATAATAAAAATGTGTCCTTCTTAGGTAAATCCAAGGTAAATCCACAGCACAAACAGTCTTCCAAACTGATGAAAAGTAGAGAAATACTGGAGTCGCTGTCGCTGATTCTTTGTTTAGAGCTGATGAGGGCTTTAACAGCTCTGCGTTCCTTCACGTGGATCATTTGAATGAGAACAGCTGCGCGCGTGGGGGTGTGGTCAAATTAAAGTTAATGAGCTCGCGATAGCCGACCTCAGAGGGTTAATACAGACATAGGCTATGTGTTTTTTTTTTTTTTATAATAAAATGACATTGCATAACCCATAGAGATCGTACTGTCCGAGAGTTTGGGAATATTCGCATATAACATATACACATAAAACATGATACCCGAGTTTTAAAATCAAACATTTTAAAAGAGAACAATACATCACGGTTGTTTAAACCAATCAACATTAAGCTGTGTCGTCAGCAAGTTGTTTCCCATCATGCTTTTGATCAGTGCAGTCGGTGGAGAGCAACTGCGCGCCTGCAGAATCCGACAAGTGCGCCTTGCGCTCGCGAGAATTTTTTGACAGACGTCAGCATGACATCAGAGCAAGGCGGACCGCACTCGGACACATTTCTAACCGGCATGCATTACGCGCTGATCACCGGTGATCAGTTCTGCTCAGATTTTGCTCATCTCAAACAAGCCTAATGTGTTAAAAGCTTTGAGTAATTAAACTTTTTTCGGCACAATTTGATGAAAGCCTCAAATGTTTCAGAAAGCCTCGGTTTTTCCATCACTATAAACAAGGAAAACATTTATGATTTGTGTCAATTGTAACAAATCCACAACAGAGGTTACAGGAAACAAAGCTAGACATATATATATACAGGTCCTTCTCAAAAAATTAGCATATTGTGATAAAGTTCATTATTTTCCATAATGTAATGATAAAAATTAAACTTTCATATATTTTAGATTCATTGCACACCAAATGAAATATTTCAGGTCTTTTATTGTTTTAATACTGATGATTTTGGCATACAGCTCATGAAAACCAAAAATTCCTGTCTCAAAAAATTAGCATATCATGAAAAGGTTCTCTAAACGAGCTATTAACCTAATCATCTGAATCAACTAATTAACTCTAAACACCTGCAAAAGATTCCTGAGGCTTTTAAAAACTCCCAGCCTGTTTCATTACTCAAAACCGCAATCATGAGTAAGACTGCTGTCAAGAAGGCCATCATTGACACCCTCAAGCAAGAGGGTAAGACACAGAAAGAAATTTCTGAACAAATAGGCTGTTCCCAGAGTGCTGTATCAAGGCACCTCAGTGGGAAGTCTGTGGGAAGGAAAAAGTGTGTCAAAAAACGCTGCACAACGAGAAGTGGTGACCGGACCCTGAGGAAGATTGTGGAGAAGGACCGATTCCAGACCTTGGGGGACCTGCGGAAGCAGTGGACTGAGTCTGGAGTAGAAACATCCAGAGCCACCGTGCACAGGCGTGTGCAGGAAATGGGCTACAGGTGCCGCATTCCCCAGGTCAAGCCACTTTTGAACCAGAAACAGCGGCAGAAGCGCCTGACCTGGGCTACAGATAAGCAGCACTGGAGTACCCACAGTCAGTGATGGTCTGGGGTGCCATGTCAGCTGCTGGTGTTGGTCCACTGTGTTTTATCAAGGGCAGGGTCAATGCAGCTAGCTATCAGGAGATTGTGGAGCACTTCATGCTTCCATCTGCTGAAAAGCTTTATGGAGATGAAGATTTCATTTTTCAGCACGACCTGGCACCTGCTCACAGTGCCAAAACCACTGGTAAATGGTATACTGACCATGGTATTACTGTGCTCAATTGGCCTGCCAACTCTCCTGACCTGAACCCCATAGAGAATCTGTGGGATATTCTGAAGAGAAAGTTGAGAGACGCAAGACCCAACACTCTGGATGAGCTTAAGGCCGCTATCGAAGCATCCTGGGCCTCCATAACACCTCAGCAGTGCCACAGGCTGATTGCCTCCATGCCACGCCGCAATTTCTTTCTGTGTCTTACCCTCTTGCTTGAGGGTGTCAATGATGGCCTTCTGGACAGCAGTCAGGTCAGCAGTCTTACCCATGATTGCGGTTTTGAGTAATGAAACCGGCTGGGAGTTTTTAAAAGCCTCAGGAATCTTTTGCAGGTGTTTAGAGTTAATTAGTTGATTCAGATGGTTAGGTTAATAGCTCGTTTAGAGAACCTTTTCATGATATGCTAATTTTTTGAGATAGGAATTTTGGGTTTTCATGAGCTTTATGCCAAAATCATCCGTATTAAAACAATAAAAGACCTGAAATATTTCAGTTGGTGTGCAATGAATCTAAAATATATGAAAGTTTAATTTTTATCATTACATTATGGAAAATAATGAACTTTATCACAATATGCTAATTTTTTGAGAAGGACCTGTATATATACAGAGACCAATGTCTAACAAGGAACACCTGTGAATACTCAAACAATGAACCAATGAGAAAACGGGGGCAAAAACAAAAGTTAATAAATTTGTTCAGTGTATATATGTGTGTATATATATATATATATATATATATATATATATACTAGGGCTTGCACAGACTAGTCGAGTAGTCGAGAGATCGACTACTCCAACCACTAGTCGGCGCTATTGGAAACAATCGACTACTCGAGCGCCCATTAACCATAAATGAATTCAAAATGGCGAACGTCACCAACAGACACCAGACATCAGATGTGTGGAAGTATTTCATAAAGGATAACAAAAATATTGTAATTTGCCAACTCTGTAAGAGGCTGTTCACATATCGCGACTAAAAACGCTCTTCTTCTTTCCACAAGTGCTCGTGCTCCCATGGCATCTGTCGTTGCTATGCAACCATGAACTATGCTCTCTCCATGATGACGAGGAAGTATCAGCAAAGGATTAATGATTTCTAGCCCTTGCATTAGCTTTACTACTAGACATATTTATGGAGATGAAAATTAAAAACCCGCAGTGAACAGCTATGATCAGCTTTTCGGCTGAGCTTTCGATTTTGTTACGGAAATGCAAGCTTATCGGTTGGTTTTTGTCTCATGACCTGCGGTGCGCTTGCGGCATTCTGAAAAGTTGAGATGTTTTCATCTCGCCGCAACATAGGTGCGCCTGGAAAAATGAGCGTGCCGCACCACACGCGACCGCGCCGCTTCCATTATGATCGAGCTTGCCGCACGCCTACATTTGAAATAACAAACTTGAGCGCGCAAAAGAAGCGATATGTGAGCTGCCCCTAAAAGCGGACATTGCGTCTGCAACTCCTAATATATACACACACACAGAGACTAATGACTAACAAGGAACACCTGTGCATAATCAAACAGTGAACCAATGAGAAAACAGGACACATGACCAGAACAACCAATGAGAACATTACACATGAACAGGCGAATCACAAGACATGATCACATGAGATCAATAAAAGCACAAGACAAATAGGAAACATGACTTAAGGCAAAATTGCAAACTAAAAGACATGAAAATATAAACATGAAACAAAACCCAAAACAACACGACACCAATAAAGGGGTATTTGAGTATTACTGACAGGGAAATGGGGAAACATATAAAAAAAAAGTCAAGCACCTATTTAGATTTAATTTAATGTGATCCTTAAAGTGCTATTTCATTTTTACATTTTTTGTTAGATGTTCTATTTTTAACTATTTAAATTTTTTAATGCATTTTCTTAGATATTCAACATCGTTTGAAAATTATGATATACATGTAAGTTTTATATACTTTAAATCAGACCCTCAACTTTTGCAGTAATAAAATAATTATATTGGCAATGACCTCAAAATGTACTAATGCCCCGTTTACACGAAGGGAAGACGCAGATATTTCCCTGCGGTTTGGCCTCTCATTTACTCGAAAACCCCATTTTTATCACAGAAAACGATTATTTCTAAAAACTCTGGCCAAAGTGGAGATTTCTGATAACGCCGGTTATGTGTTGCCGTGAACGTCACATTATGCGCCAGAATTTTTTTTTTGAAAACGATGTTGTGTGCACGATGTTATTATTGAAAACAGGGGGGTATTTGTTTCTCTAAATACCTGGCTATGTGTAAATGTGGCCTAAGTCTTTAAAAATCATCATCACTCACAAAATTATAATCCCTACTTTGTTTTCAACATGCATGTAATTTAGATATTTGTAGTTAAGTCACATTACACTGTAAAAAATAAAACCGGCAGCTGTGGTTGCCAGAACTTTACCGTCAAAAATACGGTAGCAACGTTATTGGTTTTACAGACTTAACTTAAAATTTACAGTAATAAACCATATTTTATTATCTGATATAATGTTAATTTACGGACCTATAATTGAAGTATTAATTTCTGTTTTGTAATATTGTAATACACTGACAACCAACAATCATTACAGCAGTGATGAGAGTCACTTGATAAATCAAAGCTCATCACAAGCACCTCTTCCTCAAGAAAGTTAATACTTCTATATAGAAGCTGCACAGTGTCATTTGCACAAACATTAAATACCATCATGGTAACACACATGAAATTTTAAAAATGCAATAAACATTGATTTAACAACATTAAATGTAACATAATATCCTAATGTACATAACTGATTAGAAAAAAACTAAGAAAACTATGAAGAAACATAGTTATTTCAACAAAAATATTTCAAATGTGATTCACTGTAAATTATACAATGAGTTTTCTTTTTCACTTTCAAAACTGTAAATTTAACGGTATTTTACAGTAAAATTACATTAAATGTACCATTAGATCTATCACAGTTATTTACCGTATATAGTGAGGGAACTTTCTGTTAGCCAATTAACAGTTTTGCACTGTAGCATTTTTACAGTCTTTTACCGTTAAAATCACGATCATTTTTTACAGTGCATGCAGCTGCACTAAGTGATTTGTGGAACTTGGCAAATTGATTTTGGAGTCTTGGGGCCTGACTGCCAGTTTGTTATCAAAGTTCATGCATCGTATTTACCCGGGTGCGATTAACTTAACAAGGGACATATATCACATAATTAATCCGACTGATTACCATCAAAAATCTATAAAGCTGCAGCATGTTTCTCTGCTTCACTTCCATTAATTATGTTTGCCTGATAAAGAGTGAGAACGGAGAGAAAGAGCATGAGTTATGCACTCAATGATGTCAGCAGTTACCTAGACTGAAGCTGCTTTTAATTGAATACGTTGGCTTGGGTTTGGGGTTTCATTGTTGCTGGGCATTTTACGCATTTTAGGCAGCATAAGGGCTGAAATCAGGTACAAAACGAAGAGTGATCATAACTACAGTTCAGTTTTGCCCATTAGTTATCCTATTTAACTTAATGAATGGTTGGAGAGATTCATTCCACTCCTGCTATCAGACTTGTTCCAATTAGGACAGTGTATCTTTCCCAGCATGCATTGCAATTACTAATTTTTAATGAGTTTGTTTTTACTTTTTTCATGGTCACATACTGTTTTCCTGTTTATTTATGTATATACAATCTTGGTTTATCTATGAGTGTTATTACGGCTACCACAAAGGAGCATGTTAATAGGGTTTCTTGTCTTGTTTTGTTTTGTTTTGTTCCATTTCAAATATTTTTGACACTCGTTCAAAATGTTTTTCTCAACGTTTCTCCTCACTGTTCCTTTAAAGAGATGTTCCAACGACAAATATTATAAATATGATCATATTAGAGTGAGCATTTTCTCATATTTATATATATTTGTACATAATGCGAGAATAAACATGATGTAATTCATAGATGACACAGTCTAGATTAGTCTGCTAAGAGAGTCTAGCCAAATCCCCCGACTGGTGTAAAAGATCAAAATAACATAAATAAGTCAGTGATTTCTGGAAAAAGGCAGTTCCTATAGTGCCTTCAGTGCCAAGACTATTTTAATATTGAAACAGTAGCAACTAAATCTTTTTGTAAAAATTTCCCAAATAAGGCCAGGAAAGAGAATAGGTGATTTTCCCCCAACCTATTTTTTGTTCAGTTTAGAAATTAGAGTCTCTAACTAATGCCTTAACATTGTACCAAAATAAAGCTTAACTTAGTTATAATGCTAACTGTTAGCAAAACTGAAAATAAGATAATAAACCAAATTAAATTAAATTCAATCAGACACGTAGAAGAAAGACAGAAAGAAGAAAGAAGTACACTTTAGCATACTTTAAAAAATATATATTATGGAAATAATATAGGCCTACTTTAAAATGTGCAACTTAGTACATGAAAATATAGTAACTTTAAAAGTAATATTAAATAACAGTAAAAATTATAATCAATTACCTTTAGTATGTTAGTTAATACATCAAAATAAGTGTACATCTTTAAAGTATGACAAATGACTATTAAAACAATGATTTAAAATGTACTTTAAAATAAAACTTTCAACTAAATCAACTAAAGGGCACTTTTTAAGTGTGTTAAGACACAGTCATGAAAGTGTACTCTCTTTAAGTACATTTAGGCCTGGTTTCTCAGACAGGGCTTAGATTAAGCCAGGATTAGGCCTTAGTTCAATTAGGGCATTCAAGTAGCTTTTATAAATGTTCATTAGAAAAAAAAACATTACTGGTGTGCATCTTGAGACAAAACAATGTCACTGACACATGTCTGTCACAGCTGTGTTCTGTTTAGTTTGGTTTCATTGGACTTGTCTGCCTATCTTCGTGTCATTATCAGTTCGTCTACACATCATCATCATCGTCATCATCATCATCATCATCATCTGTTTCACCTGTGTTGTCGATCAATGTGCATCTGTGTTTGAATTAGTTCCCTTCTGTTCAGTCAGTCTTTGTCCGTTCTCCATTGTATTCTCCAGTCTTTGTCCATTGTACTAAGTGAGTGTGAACCTTCTGCCTGTCTGTACCTGTTTGTATAATATTATTGTAAGTAAACGTTTGCATTGGAACTTTGGACTCCTCATCTCCTTCTGCCTGCACCACACTGTGACAATATCAGTGTGACGAATCCATATGAATTGAGCTGTTAAGTCCAAATTTCTGAAGAGACTATAGCTTTGTTGAACAGAATGAATTTAGGCTTTTATTCACATTTAAATATTGATTGATATTGGTTTGACAATAACGTCCTTTGTAAATTTCTAATTCTAAGAGAAAGAACTTCTGTAAAGTGTACAGCTGCTTCTCAGATGGCCTCCCATCCTCACTATACCAGTGAGACAATTGCTTCTGGTGTCAGTATGTGAAGACAGTGGAGGAAAACAGAGAGGGGGGTTAACTGATTGCCAAACTCCATACACTCTTCTTGGACAGGGCCCCTTGACAAACATCCATCAGCAGAGACAGCCATTTGTGCTAGGGCTTCACCTCAGAGGGGTAAGCGTTGACCTGGCCGTCTTATCATCCTATCTTACTGGTGTCCTTCATCTCAGCCTGCTGTCTGGCCAAAGCAAGACTCGTTCCTGCCATCCCACAGTCCCGACTTAAGATCTCATCTTCTCACATCAATCAAAAGCATCATCTTCAAATGGTCTTTGCCTTTCCGTGAGCACAGACACACAGTCACTTCCCTTTTGTCTACATCTCCGAATGCGCTCTTCTTTAGAGAATTGACTTGCCATTTTTCTTGCTGGCACATATCTGTCTTGCTTTTTCTCTATCTGACATTCTGAGTCTTGTCAGAATATGCTTTTACCCTCTTATCCCGAACTCTTAGAAATATGTTATGCATTATTTACTGATAATGTCTCATTTATACCATCACAAATGGCAAAAATGAGAATGGTATGAGGATGATGTAAACAGAACCAAGTGATGGGAATTCTGATTTTAAGTTCAGCAATAAGAACCGGCTCTTTCGGCTCCCAACAACTCCTCACTTAGTACCACTATTATTCTGTCTTATTCTCATGTACAAACCAATCAATCAATAAAAAAAAAAAAAAAATCCCATTGGAGCCAACTCGTTCATGAACAACATATGACTACAAATATAACACAAATATCATAGCGAGGACTAATTAATTATGACGATATTAAATCTGAGATATTTGTACAAAGCTATCTGTTGAGTTTACAGGTTAGAATTCATTGCTGTGGAGAACAACGTCTGGCGAAAGCAATGGGAGTTGATTAGTATTGGCAAAAAGACTTTGAGTCTGATTGCTCAGCGTGCTCCTCCAAATTTAATGGTTATTTACATGTTACACAAATAAATAATCTGCCTTGTTGAATATTCAAAACAACAACAACAACGGTAAATCATGGCAGCATAAACAGGTAAGTCACAGATCTAAGAATGAGAAACCAAATCTGTCATGTAAGAGATGAGCCAGTCAACACAGCATGAGTTCTGGGTCTGTGTGACACAGTCCTGACAGTAGCAAGAAATGGCATTCTGACGACAGGCATTCGACTTGACTGGATGTCTGGCAATCTTGCTGTAAAAAGAGAAAAACATTTGGTTCTGTGGTTTTTTTCCCCCATGCAAATGAAAATGTCTAATATTTAATGCGTCTATGACAAATCTATCATGTCTAAGATGATGAAGATGAATAATCATATAAACATCTAGTTTAAAACAAGTGGCTATATTTTTATTCATGTTGGTATCATAACGTTCTGAAAATACTATTTTTAACAAAAGCTAATTATATACAAAAATAACAAATCAAAACACATGAAAAATTTGAAGCAGTACAACCATGAAGTAAAAAAGAATGTCTTAACTTGAATACATGTACATATCTTAAGCACTGTTGTGACAGAAAGTTGTCAAACATATTTTAAAGATTTTTTTATCAATATGAATTTGATTCAATGAAATCATCTCATCTATTTCTTTAAAACTCTTTGAAAAAATACTTTTTATGACAATTACTGACATTGAAAGACAGCTATGAGGGGTCTTCTCTATATCATTTCTGATGTGGTTTGGTGCTTTTGATTATTTAAATTATTATTTTAAAGGCGCTATTAATTGAAAATGTGTGAACAGCTTGTTATGAAACTTAAAAAAGAGACCTTCCCCAACTTCCTAGGTTGTCTATGAAAGCCTGTAGGTTGATATTTTTGTGAAGGACTTTGGACATTTTTGCCAGGAAAATCAAAAGAATATGACGTTTATGCGTTCGCGTGAGCCTCTCCTCTCCTTATGCAATGTTCAGGATAATGCTGAATGAGCCATTCTGCCTACTGTAATGTCAATGTGTCATGCGAAGAAAAGGGATTAATTAAATCTATAGTCTCACACTGCCAGAACTGTATAGTCTATAATCTCAAATATACTTTATAATCAAACTATCATAACAGTAAAATGTTAAAGGGGAAATGAAGCAGTCAGTCAAGTTTACATGATTTACAAGATGGATTTCCACTATAATCAAAAATTATATAAGAAACATGACAAATGTTAACATAAAAGAAACACCGTTATATATTTCGTGGCAAGGGCGCCGCCATTGTGTAGTATTATAACCGGTGACGTCACGGGGTTGGTTTGCTCTGTGCTGAGTTCAGTAAAATACAGTGAAAGATGCATGTAAGCTGGTCGAACCAGCGAACAACTAACGTTAGGTACAGTCATTGTTAGCTAACAGCTGTAAGCATGAACTAGCTAACGCTAACTGCACATGGAAACATTGTTCGCGATGTCTGCCATCATATTCCTGTCTCTTGTCAACACCATGGTTGCAATACATGGTCAAGATCAGCGTCTTGACAGCAGATGGATCGTGCTATCGTGGCATAATAATCTGTTTGGTTGTAAAATGTATTACCTGAATGAAATGAAATCAAATGTCGTCCTGTGGAATCATTCATTCACAGACAGCATACGAAGATGTTCAACTAATAAAGATCTTCATCGCTGGCAAACAATATAGATTTGCAGATTTGCTTTCACTAGACTGCTACTGTAGGTAGGTCCACGGCCACTTCATCCAACGCTCTTGTTCTTAAATCTTCCTGTTACGACTCCGAGTCGAGTGTGAACTGAAAGCGCTTCAGTGCGTGCAGGAAACCGAACAGATCAAACTGATTCGCGAACCGATTTAGACAGATCTCCCAAATCATTATATGCAGGGCCATACAAATTATGGTGTTATGGTGCATTAGGTGTAGCTCATACCTGTCAACACTACCGTTTTCCCCGGGAGTCTCCCGTATTTCACATCCATCTCCTGCCCCCTTCCCGTTTTGTTATTTATCCCGTGAAACTCCCGTAATTTGTATGGCCCAAATCTCGTTATGCAGGGATGCAAACGGCGCACTTTATTTTAATGCAAACATGTTGTTAAATGCGTAGTTTATTCCAAGCGCGCTGTATCTTTTTTATGGGCATGATGAGCGATGCTCAATTTACAAATGAATAACTCTTTTTTTTTTAGTCGATTCTGTTCAAAGACTTCATCAAACATGTTGGCAGATCTGTCTAAATCGGTTCGCGAATCAGTTTGAATGATCTGTTCGGTTTCCTGCACGCACTGACTGAATCACTGAAGCGCTTTCAATTCACACTCGACTCGGAGTCGTAACAGGAAGATTCGTATGCTGTCTGTGAATGAATGATTCCACAGGACGATACATTCGATTTAATTTCATTCAGGTAATACATTTTACAACCAAACAGATTATTACGCCACGATAGCACGATCCATCTGCTGTCAAGACGCTGATCTTGACCATGTATTGCAACCATGGTGTTGACAAGAGACGGGAATATGATGGCAGACTTCGCAAACAATGTTTCCATGTGCAGTTTGTTAACGTTCGACGTCGTCTTTTTGTCAGTACTAATAAAGTTCACTAGCTAAACACTAAGTTAGCGTTAGCTAGTTCATGCTTACAGCTGTTAGCTAACGATGACTGTACCTAACGTTAGTTGTTTGCTGGTTCGACCAGCTTACATGCATCTTTCACTGTATTTTACTGAACTCAGCACAGATCAAACCAACCCCGTGACGTCACCGGTTATAATACTGCACAATGGCGGCGCCCTTGCCACGAAATATATAACGGTGTTTCTTTTATATGTTAACATGTGTCATGTTTCTTATATAATTTTTGATTATAGTGGAAATCCATCTTGTAAATCATGTAAACTTGACTGACTGCTTCATTTCCCCTTTAATAACCTCATCTGTTGACATGATGCCGGTGAATTTCAGAGCTGGGGCAAACATCCACATTGCTACGATCAGAGGCCTCTTTCTCACTGCTGTTATTTTTGTTGTGTGTTTATTTTGTTATTGAGAGCAAAGTAAATTAATATGTACATATTCATCTAAACGTTGCTTTCAGCAGCGTGTAAGGCGTCTGGATGTTTGTTCACTGTATGTCGCTGCAACGGTATTTCCAACTTCTTTTTACTTCTAAGCAAAGAACAAAAAAGAACTTTACCATGAGTATATCAAGGCATTGAATCACGTTCAGTATCTTATACATTACATGTATACTTACACACATTAGATACTTACATACAGTAGCATGAGCAATAAGTTGCAGTTCACTTAATGACCACCGGTGTCGCTAATATCAAGGGTTTCCCCTTTAAGAGCTATGATATTTTAATATTAAAATAATATGAAAAAGTTGCTACTCCATCTACTCCACTCCACAGATCATGTTTGAAAGAGAACTTTTCAAATATACCAGTAAATTGGTTCTGGCAATTTATCAGTAAGGGAAGTTGTAACATTAAATTTCCGGTATATGCGATGTGTGAACGCGGAATGAAGATTACCGGTATTTTGCACGTACGAGGTCAGAACGCGCTGACGTAAGAAGTAATTTTGGCCAATCAGAAGCCGTTGAAAGAGCAACAGCTCAGGGCCATTCATAAAATTATGACGCAGATGACATTCATAAAATTATTACTCAGCACTGTTTAGTAATACCGAAACTAAATCGCTTCTCCTTGTCTGGGCAGATGAAGAGATTTTTTAGCATTTTGCGCACACGTTTAGAGGTCACTTTCGGTTAATGACATCATCACAGAGTTTACCGGTATGTTGGAACTGATGTGTGAATAATCTGTTAACGTTACCGGTAAAAAGCCAGAACGCTGTGACTGTGAACAGCAATTTTTTTCATTTACCGGTAAAGTCGTTCTGGCAATTTACTGGTAATTTACCAGGATTGCTGTGTGAAAGGGGCTATTGTCTACAATCATGCTCCTGCCGATCGACTGTCCTGCACAGTTCATCTCCAACCCTAATCAAACACACCTGCCTTTAATTTTCAAGTGATCCTGAAGACCTTAATTGGTTGCTTCAGGTGTGTTTGATTACGGTTGGAGATGAGCTGTGCAGGACAGTGATCGACAGGAGCAGGATTGGGCACCCCATGTCTCCATTAATTTCATTTTGAATTCATATACAAAAAAAAAAAAAAGAATATAAAAAAATAAATGTATGTAACCTTGCTGCTGAAGAGCCAATTGAACCTCCCCATTCATAGATCTAAGTGGAGTGCCATGTTGGCATTTATTTGGATGCCGACTCTGTTTGCTAACCGAGATTAAAAACAGCTCCCCTGGGTAACAATTCATTGTGTGTCAAAATGTAAATGTGAGCAGTTTGTGAAAGGGGATGCCATCCTGCACAAATCCTATCCTATTAAGATAAACTGTTACCTTGTGATGTAGCACAGGTGATGCTATCAGAATGGAAAAGGTCACTTTGGAAAGTGGAAATCTAATATGTGATTTTGGAGGCTATTAAGCCCACTGAGCGATTAGTATTCATGTGGCGGGAATTAATAGAAAACAGATAGATTAAACTCAATGAGTGCTGAAATTTCCTGACTTAGGATGCAGTATCTCCACTTCTCTGTCCTGGCCTGCAATTAATATTAATGGGCCCCGGACTGTTTATAAAAACAACTGTCAAAAAGCTCTTTAACACAACTGGGGCCTGTACCATGAAGGTAGCTGAACAAACTCGGAGTTACAGGATTAGTTTTGAGTTGACAAAACCAAACCGATGCAATCAGGCTTTATTGGTACCATGTAAGTTTGAGACCTATCTGCAGTTTCAATGTGCTTTTATTAAGTGTAATATTGTATGGTGATTGCAACTACATTTGCACCAGCTGGGTGGTCAAGTGTGTTCGGGTCAGTTTCATCGGGGAGAAGCTTTCTGTGGTGGTTCTGGCTCCTTTCTATGGTGGCTATATTGTGCTGAATGGCACATGCAGACACTATCTGTGATGCCCACTCTGGTGACTCTTAAACGCCGAAGACAGTTGAAACGTGCCTTTAGGATGCCAAAGATCATCTCTAACTTTTACTATGGTTTTACTGACACATGAGGGTCATGATAGGGGGTTATTGTGTAGGTTTTGTTGTCCCAATTCAAATTAACAGTGTTTTGTACTGTACCAAATTTAACTAGCTTTCCTCAAAGCGCTGACACAACATACTCACGGAAAGTAGATTGTTATCTGTTAATTTTAGTATTAATTTAAAGATTCATCTCACAGAAAATAATAATTTCACATGTTCACATAATCTCTACCTGAACATTAAGGCTGTGAAAAGACTTTCTATTAACATAATCTGCCTCATGTTCTCCTAGAGAAGTGGAGATTGCAACATGTGTGCAGGCTATTGCTCCAATGACTCTATAGGGAATCCTATCATAAGATTAAAATAATGCTTAACATGTACTGTATTATATAGTACATTTGTGAAATTTGCTTTTTGGAAAAAAAAAAAAAAAAAAAACGTGATGTCACCCTATCAATATATTTTACCGGCAATTTTATAAAAACCCTCTCTTATGGACATGGTCAATAAATGTCTGGGGAACACTATTAAACTATTAATGTACTCCTGCAGAGCGAGGACCACTTTGCGAATGGTTCGACAAACCATGTTTTCCCCTAGATTCTGTGCATCACCGATCGTGCAAGTATGTAGGCTACCACTTGCAAAAAAACGCAATGCAATACCATTTATGGTACAGTAAGTGCATGAATTCGACGTGTTAAATTATTTATGTGCGGCTCAAGAAGTTCGCAAAGATAAGATATTCCTTCCGCAGAAAATCTGTATCTTTCATACAAGTAACTATCAGGAAAGGCATGGGGATTTTGTCCGGCTAAAAACTCTTTCTCTACGATGTGCTCGTCTAACAATTTGCGCTGAGATGTCCACAGGATTTGAAAGTAAATGTAAAGCCATTGCAACAAACACTGGGAATTAGTTACGTCACCTATATGTTTCTTTGCTCACAGCTGATTGGTCAAACTTCAGTCTGAGATCTCGAATCCAGAACTTAACCTGCCCCGGAGCAGGTTAGCCGTGCAGCGTAAGATACCATGGCAACGAACACCGATTAAAGCCGAGCTACTTTCATAGTACCTAAAACCCAGGGTTGGCGGAAACTAAGCTGAAACATAGCTGGCTAGCCACCTAAACCGGCTCCATTATTCATTTTCCTAGTAAAGTATATAAATATATATCACAGTATAATTGTTCTATTATTGTTATTGTATTATTGTTTAAATTTATATTAAATGCAATTAGTTGAACGTCAGAGTGCTTTTTGACCCACTTAAGTATGACTTAAGTACATCTTAATATGTAATTTTATAATTACTATTAAATGAACTAATAATAAACTGCACTTTTACAGCATCTATTAATCTCAGTTAATGTTAATTTCAATATTTACTAATACATTATTACAATCAAAAGTTGCATTTGTGAACATTAGATAATGGACTGTAAAGTAACATGAAAAATTATGCAGCTGTATTTTATTAATTAATTAAAAATAACACACTACAGTTCAAATTTTTATTAAAATATTACATTATTTTGTATTTTTTTTAAACATACTTTTAAGATTTGAAGTACACTACAAGTGCACATTTAATACAATTAACTGCACTTCTTTTTCACAAGGGAATACACCTCTATTTCTCTTGCTCATGTGCCGGTGATTACCCAGGGCCCATAGGTTGCCATCCAACCCCAGCTTTAAGCTGATCTGTAATTTCTCTGCTATGCTTTCAGTTACTTGGTCTTGAAACATGGTTGATTCTAGAATTACTTGAATTGGCAATCTCTTCTTGCATTCAGCACTCCAGGAGCTAAAGCACATTGAGCTGTGGAGCAGCAGATTCGCTAAAGCAGCTCCCAGGGACAGAGTGGCCACGGCTGGCACATACACATACAACTGCTCTCCACCACCTGCACCATCTGTCTGTCCGTAACCTGCTGGAGCACCTCACATAGCACATACACCTGTGCCTGCCACCTCCAATGGAGCTCAATGCACACGCACACAAACTGCGTCCATGATCCAGTTAGATTTTGGTCAGTTTTTTAGGCTGACTTAGAGCTCTGTATGGAACATCTTTTAAGCTAAAACTGGCTGTTGTTTGCAAGGCTGTCAATTGATTAAAACTGAATTTATATAGGTTACATGTTATATAGGTTCAACAGGTGATCGTGGGTTTTGGGTGGGTTTTAGGGTACATTTAATCGACAGTGATATGCTTAAAAATGAGAAGTTTTTCCTTTGAGTTTTCCACATACAGCCGACACCATTGTCAAAACGATCCCCATTTACATGCGAAAATGACTAAAAACGCTGTATTCTGCTGCCAGGCCATTAGATGACGATGAAACACTATTCTGAACATGTAATACGCATGTGCGTGACGTCATCGTCTTCAGAGATTCATGTTTTTGTTGTTTACACGGAGACTGTTTTCAAAATCTTGCACTTTGAAACCCGATTTTAAAACTTTGCAGTTTCAGGCACCCCAAACGCCATTGTCGTGTAAACAAACGGCTAAAACGCATAAAAAGTTTTACATTTTTTGTTGAAAACGGTGTCATGTAAACAGCCCCTTAGTTATGTTTCCTATATGTCACAAGGTTAGATGTTGTGGGAAGAAGGAGGCGGGAACTGGCGAACATTCACACACATTTTAATACCAAAAATAAAACAAATTCAAAACAAACACGGACGACTGCTGTCACATATAATAAAACAAAACAAACATAATTCAACATAAAACAGGCCTGTTCCTCTCTCGATCTTCACGATCGCCGCTCCTCCGAGAGAGAAACGAGACCGGTGTGTCGTGCAGGTGTCGCTCATCAGCAATCACGCCACCGGCCTCTCGCCATTCTATCACCGCCCTTTTTGTTAATAAAATCATAATTGCTGCAATTACTTTGTGCTATTTCTGGTATTTACCCAACCCGATCTCAAAGCAATTTGTAGGTATTTTACGAGGTGGCTAATTCGTATGAATTCGTACGACCTCACTCGTATGAATTCTGCTAAATCGTACATATTTTGCGAGTTGCCCAATTCGTACGAATTTGTACTAATGACCTACCCCTTACGACGCCCCTAAACCTACCCATCACTGGGGATTAGACAAATCGTACGAATTTGCACGAGTGAGCTAGTACGAATTCATACGAATTAGCCACCTCATAAAATACGTACGGATTGGTCATGAGATAGCGTTGGTTTACCTTAACCGAAGCTGGCAGTGGGTTAATAAAGCCCCCAAATAGAGATAATTCAAATATGTAACATTATGGTGGCAGACAAAATAATAGACAAAATGTGTCTTTAAAAGTCAATTGTTTAAACCCTATAAAGCCTATACTGTCTGATACACATGTCTTTTTGCTATGAAATTATTACTGAATATAATTTTTTTATTAACATAAGAATTTCATATTGTTAGTACTGGACTGAAGCAATTCATCGTTGCATTGCATTGCATTATATGCTTTGCCCCCCCACAGTAAAAACTTTGATCATAAAACTATAGCATTTAAATAACATCTTATTAAGATATAATATTGGGATATATAGTGACAACTGTTATGTATATGCATTTTATATGAGTAGTCTGCTATACTGTTATAAAATCACATTTTGAATCACATGCTATAATTATATTTTTTGACACTAATTCAATGACACTAATGACATTACTGTAATTATGTAATTAATGACACTAAAATGAACATATTGATTGGACAATCCTAGTTTTTAGCCAGTAAACGCATGTCTGGAAGGTTGCTGCAGGCATATCCATAGACCTTCTATCATCAGGCAGTTTGTAGAAGTTGGCATTTAGTGAAATGGGCACAGGGCCACATTTTGTCTTTCATCAGGAAACTCACTTTCTTTCTCTGTGAAGGTTCTGTGACGTAAAGAGGACAAGAGAAAGGGCCTTCGGGGCACTCACTGCTAAACTTCCTCCAGCAGAGGAATGGGAGGATGAATTTCAGTCCAGAGAGAGAACAGAGCAATTAAGTGAGCGGGCAGGGGAGCAAGTTGTCCAGACGACTCGTTTTTCAAGCTCCTGTTGTACATAGTTCATTTTTTTGTTCTTTTTTCTCTTACAGATGGAGTTGGACTCCAGGGCCTTGCCCATTTGACAGCAGTACGTCATTCCAGATAACTTCTGCCATCTGCCTACCTGCATACATTATCATATTGTGTCTTGCTGAAAGTCCATATATAGATCACAAAATAACTTTTTAAAGAATGTATTACATTATGTATGCAAGATAGAAGGGGCGTAAATCAGAAATTGTTTCATGATGCGATCCTTTAGCCAGCGATACGATATTTTTCGATTCCACAAAACATGCCACAATATGATTACAATTAGATTAGATTCAGGGTACATATGCTGATATACAGCCATATCGCATGGCAATCAGTGTGATGAGTGTCTTTAAAACCCTTCCTTGTTTACAACCAGTCACTCATAAAAAAAAACAGTCTTTGCTGCCATCTAATGATGTAATAATGTAACTGTCACTGAAGTCGAAATCCCGATCACTAACGGACCCTTTCTCTGACCAAATACGGCATATTGTTTATATAAAATAATTTTTATTGAACAACAATATTTAAATTAATAACAATAGTACAAAAGTACAAAAGCAGCGCTCTAGTACAGGGTTTAAGTTAAATTTAGACTAAATATAAGAGTAAGAGCCAGCGGCAAATTCCCGAAGGGCTGACCGAGATGAAGCTGTTCTCTGCGGGTACATGAGCGCTGAACAGCCGCTGACGGCCTGGAGCTCGCATCTATAGCGCCCAAACAAATTGTAAAACGGGCGCTATGTTTATATATGTCACATATTTGAAGTCTAAATAACTGCATTCTCGCCTAAAAAACTTAAAACTGCATTTCGTGACACAACAACTGTAGTATTTGTAAAAAAATATGGTGAATCTGCTCGACTGCCATGACAGTTGCTGCAGGCGGAGTGATACAAATGTTGAAACGGTTCCAGTGCTGATACTGGGGGAATATCGCACAGTCGGAAAAGGCTCTCAGCCAATCAGATTCAAGAACCAGAACGAACTGTTTTTTATATACATATATATATATATATATATACATATACATATACATATACATAAAGTATTCATACATAAATATATGTACATTTTTAGGAGACAACAGCAATATTTTCACATTCCTTATTTTCAAACCTTAGCAAGAAAAGAGGCTATAATTAGTCAGCATCAGTCATAAATGAATAATTGATCTCAATTTGAAATTTAGATGAGGCAGCATTAAGTTTCCACACTGTGCCTCATGAGCCACTGAACAACAAAAAGGCTGTCGCAAGAAAATAAATGTTTTAGTACCGGCTGCAAATGCCGTTTGCCATTGTGTTAAGCAAAATTCGGCCTTTGTGTAGCAATTTTTTTTTTTTTACCCAACAACAAAGATATCTATTTGGGGCATCCGAATGACTTTGCTCTTTTGAATTTCATCTGACGGTGACTATATAATAACCGTGGGCTGTGTTTATTTACTAAATAAGAGAGCGGTTGGTGCACTGTATTGATCTCCAACAACTCACTGAACTTTTGAACTTCTGAAAGGAGGACAACTCTGACAGCTCAAAGGCGGTAAGCTTCCAGCCTCTCAATAAGGAAAAGCAAATGCAAGAGGCTATTAGACTTCAAGACATGGTGAAGATAAGACTGTTACCCAAATATGCTAGCTTACAGAACTATCTCAGAGGAGCTGAACAATTATGGCAGCTGTCGCTTGTCAGTATTGGCTGCGAAGCTCGGCAGCTGAGCACATACATTTCAGAAGTTTTGCAGAATACTTTAAGAAAGAATAACTGTGGCAGTAACCTTTCGGGGTTGTACTTGTGAACTGTTGTGATATTTTTCCAACACTCAAGATGAAGTAAAAATAAGTGGATAGAGAAAGATGCAGACAGGGCCTAGCATCTGTGTCCTTTAAAGCAGCTTGCTGCTTGTATATGATATATTTCCAGACTACAGCTTTTCACAATTTGATAACGGCTCCCATTTTGATTCCAAAAGGGATTTTTGGGGCGCTTGTCAGATAAAGGGCGCAGTTGTCATCCAACTTGGCGCCCTCTTGCCAACAATGTCTCATTTCCCCTCCCTCTCAGATTCAGTCACTGCTTCCCTCAATCTGTCATTGGGCTGCTGGAAAGGGCGCTTTAGCATTTTCTCTGCTGTACCTTTTTGTTTGAACCATTTATGTGGCCAACACCGAGTTTTCCAACCCAGGCTCATTAGAAAAACATGCCTCTACCTACATTTTTGCAAAACTCCATAAACACACCTTTCTAGTAGCAAGCTCAAATGGCATGGTTTCTTCAACAAAATGCACTTCCATCTCACGTTTGCTTTTGTTAACACTATTAGGTTAAAGTAGGATTTCATGTAGGTGGTAATATGTTATTAACCTCTTAGTGGCACTGGACATTTCGGAACTGCCATGATATATGCAACAATTAACATAATAAAACGTCACCAGATTCTGTTTCAGATAAAACTGAATGTGCTTTGTTCATTTTTGAAAGTGTCACGAAACTTGCAAGAAGCAAGTTTAAAGTGCCCCTATTATGCTATTTTAAAGTTTCCTAATATTGTTTTGGAGTCTCCTACAACAGGTTTACATGCATCAGAGGTCAAAAAACTTTTTAATTTTCTCATAATATACATTTGCACATCACCACATTTTCAATGATTCTTAAACGACTCGTCAGATGAATCAATTTCTCTAAATCCCTCCTTTCCATGAGCTACTCTACTCTGATTGGCCAGACAGCTCAGTCTGTTGTGATTGGTCTACCGTGTACAGCGCGCGTGTCGAAAACAAAAACGCCCATTGCCATAACAACGTCAGCTGTCCTGAGGTTTCCTACACCGTAAACTAAACACAGTAACGAACAATGACGTCGATTTTACCATATCAATTCGAGCGTGAGTCCGATGATGAAACACTGGAAGAACTATTCATTCAACCCGAACCTCCATCGCAACGACTCGAGCAGGACGTTTCTCAGTGATACGCTACTCAGTTTGAGGTACATTATGAGATGTTGCAACTGTAATTCCTCACCATCAGCATTAACAAGTGCATGTCCATCAACAAACCTATTATTTTACTTGTACTTATTTATTTACCAAGTATTTTTCTAATTTATTGCGGTGAACATTTGGAAACTGTAACAGTCCATTCATTAGCCAAGCTCTAGCATGAATGACTGATGTAACATAAACGCTGGTAAAACAAATCTTGCTCCATGCTTAATCTTTCCTCAAAGTAGTAAGAACAACAGACAATCTGCATTAATAGACACAGTTTTAGGTAATAGTGGCCCACAACTGATTAGCCGAAGTATTTCAGTAAGACAGTAATAAATTTATTTGAGAAGCAGTCGCCAGTAAAAAAAAAAAAAAGGAAACACAGAAAAGTTTAGGATTATACTTTGCTGTGGTATCATGGTAAAGATGAATTTTAACCGCTGATTCTTCACATGCTCGTCCTTGGGCAGTGAAAAAAAAAGCTGGCTTTACCATCAAATTGTACAGCACAGCTTCTTCTCAACATGATGCTATCCAGTATCCACAGGAATCAGCTGTCGGTTTGAGGTTCAAGTTTTCCCTGGTGTCTGCGCGCAATAAGTGGACTGGTAATATGCTAATGTTTCGTCTTGACGTCACAACGAAACGGCTTATGATTCATTTCATTGACTCAGAGTCGACTCTTACTTTTGAAAGACAATAACTTTATATACGGTGCACTTTCAGATTTAAAACTTTGCAGGATGTTTTCATTCACTTAGAGCTATGTTACACACACTACATGAAAGGTCATTTTCAAAAATCAATAATAGGGGCACTTTAACAGAAATGTTGTAGGCATGTTTTTCCAGTGACCCTGAGTTGGAGTTTCTATTGCTCCATGAAAAGTCCAACAAATGAAAAAGGGTTAGTGTGTACTTGTACCTAGAAAAACAAACAATGCTAATTGGATGCAAAAGGAATCCTAAAGTCCCTGGAATCCGTAAACATAGTAAAACGTTCTACTGATTAAAACTTTGCATTCTAATTGTTAATCATGTGCAAATAATGGTATACTTTTATGTCATCCTATAGTGCCTCAGGGATGATAACGTTTTGAGATCTTTTTTAAGTCAAAAGCTGAGGCATGCTGCTTCTGGGCCTAGATTTTCTTTGACAAACAGCCTGCGGCAATGGCAATATGCTGAGTACATGTAAAGAGCAACTTAATGTCATAGTTAATTAGTTGTTTTCTATACAGGTTAAAAGTCAAGCCCATGTATCTTACCCCTAGGGATTGTTCACCAAAAATGTAAAATTTTAATTTACTCACCCTCATGTCATATGACTATCTTCTGTGGAACACAACAGAAGATATTTTGAAAAATCTACTCAGTTTGTCCATACAGTGAGAATCAATGGGGTCCAATGTAGGTTTGGATCCCACTGATATTCACTGTGTGGACAAAAATATTCTTCAAAAAATTATTCTTTTCTGTTCCACAGAAAAGAAGAAAGAACAAAATATATATTACTGTCTCTGTGAAAATGCATAAAAGTTGGTACTCAAAGTAATACAGGAACCAGGACAATCCAAAAGTACCAGTTTCGAACACCAATCAATAGTCTCATTCACTCAAAAGATTGATCATTAATAACCTATGACACCTATCCACTGATAATAGACCAGTGAATGGATAGTTCAATAATGAAACCTAGACTGTGCTCACAGTAGACACCATTTGATCAATAAGCTCAGCTAAACAGACTAAAACACTTCTGCAACACATCTATATGAAGCAAATTTACTCAAATAAAAAATTATTTCAGAGATGCAATGACATCTTTGCAACACCAATGAGGTCTGTATGTTTTAGCATAACACATGAGGGTATTTAAAGCATCCTGTACCTCCACTGCACTAACAAAAGAGTACCAGAAAGTACTTTGAAGAAATTTAGATATTTTTGAGTTAATAGACAATATTTATATGGATATGCACTATAGCAGTACAATAGTATTCTTTAACCCTATAAAGCTGTATTCTGTATTTTATATACAAATTTACATGACATATAAATTATCAACATCATCAAAATCTGTTGTACACAATCTACATGCCTTTGTCGTCTGATAGATAGTTTATTATTTGGTAGCAAATTAAAGGCCTTTTATTAGAATTGTAAAAACGCCAATCTTTGATCATAAAACTAAGCATTTAAATATCATCTTACTTATACTATTTGAAGATATGGGGTAACAAATTATATTTACACTGAACAAAATTATAAACGCAACACTTCTGTTTTTCCCCCCATTTTTCATGAGCTGAACTCAAAGATCTAAGACTTTTTCTATGTAAACAAAAGGCCTATTTCTCTAAATCTGTGTTAGTGAGCACTTCTCCTTTGCGAGATAATCCATCCACCTCACAGGTGTGGCATATCAAGATGCTAGACAGCATGATTAGACAGCATGATTATTGCACAAGTGTGCCTTAGGCTGGCCACAATAATAGGCCACTCTAAAATGTGCAGTTTAATCACACAGCACAATGCCACAGATGTTGCAGGTTTTGAGAGAGCGTGCAATTGGCATGCTGACTGCAGGAATGTCCACCAGAGCTGTTGCCCATGAATTGAATGTTCATTTCTCTACCATAAGCCGTCTCCAAAGGCGTTTCAGAAAATTTGGCAGTACATCCAACCGGCTTCACAACCGCAGACCATGTGTAACCACACCAGCCCAGGACCTCCACATCAAGCATCTTCATCTCCAAGATTGTCTGAGACCAGCCACCCGGACAGCTGCTGGAACAATCGGTTTGCATAACCAAAGAGTTTCTGCACAAACTGTCAGAAACCGTCTCAGGGAAGCTCATCTGCATGCTCGTCGTCCTCATCTGGGTCTCGACCTGACTGCAGTTCGTCGTCGTAACCGACTTGAGTGGGCAAATGCTCACATTCGATGGCGTCTGGCACTTTGGAGAGGTGTTCTCTTCACTGTACAGGGCAGATGGCAGACAGTGTGTATGGCGTTGTGTGGGTGAGCGGTTTGCTGATGTCAAACGTTGTGGATCGAGTGGCCCATGGTAGTGGTGGAGTTACGGTATGGGCAGGCGTATGTTATGGACAACGAACAGGTGCATTTTATTGATGGCATTTTGAATGCACAGAGATACCGTGACGAGTTCCTGAGGCCCATTGTTGTGCCATTCATCCACAACCATCACCTCATGTTGCCGCATGATAATGCACGGCCCCATGTTGCAAGGATCTGTACACAATTCCTGGAAGCTGAAAACATCCCAGTTCTTGTATGGCCAGCATACTCACCGGACATGTCACCCATTGAGCATGTTTGGGATGCTCTGGATTGGCGTATACGACAGTGTGTTCCAGGTCCCAGGTCACTAAATAGTTAAAATGGAAACTTCAGAAATAAAAGTGCTTTATATGTTAAAAGAATTGTATATTACTCAAAATGTAATTATAATAATAAGATAAATAATTATTGTTTATGCCAGTGGAAACTAGTAATGAGATCGCTGATTGGTTGAAGCTAGAGGTCAGTCCCGCCCCTAGAGATCGTTGCAGAGAAGTTGTGAGACAGCCATTGTTTGCTGTACAGAGCTCTGATAATAGATAAAAATCATTTAAATTTAGGGTGAAACCTTGAAAATTTATTGTATTGAACACAAGATTTTTTTAAATGTCAATACTTTTGAGTTGCGTGAAGAGAAGTAGCAACAATTTCTTGAAGAAATAAGGCCAAATCAATGCGTTTAGAAGAGTCGTTTCCTTTTTTTCTCTCTCATTATTTGGATTATATTCTCCTTGGTGAGTAGTATTTTCTACTGTGTTTATTTAAGATGTGTTTTACTTTTTGAATGTGACAACGTGCATCTATAATATAAATGGTAATGTATTTGCGGTTTTAATGGAGAACTGCTTTAATGTAGAGAAATGTGAGTTATGATGAGGGAAAAAGTAAATGTATGAAAAGTGTTTAATGTTGAAAAAAAAAGAAAAACGATGTACATATTTGTAAAGTTAGTTTTTTCCAATGAAGTGTGTAACCACCAGGTGCTAGTCTTGCTAACCTTGTACATAGATTCTAGTGTATCAACCGCTTGTGAGTTGATTAGCACGTGTGTTCTTCATGTATGAGGAGAGTAAAATTGATCAGACAGACAGTTTTTGAGTTCAAAACAGTTTATTTGAAATTGAAATGAGATATAATGACAGTGAATATTGGAAAAATGTGATTATTAATTATTATTTTGGCTTTGTGTTTGCCGGGTTTCGTTTTTCTTCCCTTTTCTTTCTGTGCATATGTGTGTGAATGTTCCTTCTGCTGTCGATCCTGAGATCCTGCGGCTGAGATTGTCGTCAAGGAATTGTCCTTGCCTGTTGTTGCTGTGTGCACGTTGCTTGGACTGGCGAGCCATTCCCATTTGATTCCTACCTGGTGACATAAATTACAAGAGTGTGAGAGTAATTGGTAAGACAAGACATTTTTTCTCTCTCTGATCACTTTAGTTTTTTTTCTGTTTTATTTTCTCTTCTCTTCTTACTGGACCGAATAGTTTTTAGTTTTTTTTCCCACGACGTGCTACATTGAGATACTGATTTTTTCATGGACTAAGGGCACTATTCCATTCCAATGACCATTCCATAATTTTATCATTATTATTTTGTTTTCTCTACTGCATCTGAATTGAGATATTGCAATTGATCTCAGATATTGCAATTGAACTGAGACATTGTCTTTGTTTATTTTTCATTTGATTTTCCAAGTGAACGAGGCACATACTGTTGTTTATGTTTTTTTTTTCCCATTTCATTTCAATAGTTACTAAGAGAAAAAAATCTAAAATAGATACGAAAAATACACTTTTCTTAGTTAATACTTTTGACGCCTGAGTGGTTTTTCAGTTCTTGCTCTTGCTTTTTTTTTTTTTTTTTCTCCTCTTAGTTTTCTGTGACTGGTCCAAAATTTGTTTAAATTCGTGACATAGGTTACACCTGCCAATATCCATCAACTTCGCACAGCCATTGAAGAGGAGTGGACCAACATTCCACAGGCCACAATCAACAGCGGGATCGACTCTTTGCGAAGGAGATGTTGCACTGCGTGAGGCAAATGGTGGTCACACCAGATTCTGACTGGTTTTCGGACCCCCCCAATACGGTAAAACTGCACATTTTAGAGTGACCTTTTATTGTGGCCAGCCTAAGGCACACCTGTGCAATAATCATGCTGCTTAATCAGCATCTTGATATGCCACACCTTTGAGGTGGATGGATTATCTCAGCAAAGGAGAAGTGCTCACTAACATAGATTTAGACAGATTTGTGAGCAATATTTGAGAGAAATAGGCCTTTTGTGTACATAGAAAAAGTCTTAGATCTTTGAGTTCAGCTCATGAAAAATGGGGGCAAAAACAAAAGTGTTGCGTTTATAATTTTGTTCAGTATATATACATTTTATGTATGGTAAGTAGTCTGCTATACTGTTACGGAGATCTCATTGATTTACATACAGGCCATCAGAATTTAAATTTTTTTTGGCCATATAAAATATCAGCAATTGAACAGCACCAAATTTTTGCTCAGCCTCCGAATAACATGTAGGTATTTTTTCATCCTGGGGTATATGAGCTCCATATTTTCACTATATCATACTATATAAGCCACAAAAGCCTGATATATTAAATATGATATTCAACAAAAAGACATATGCAATCAGATACTTTGTTTCAGATATTTTTAAATTTCTTTATCTACAGATTCTTCTGAATTCCTATTTTTCCTATTATTATTTCATATGTCAAGCTTTACAGGGTTAAAGTACTGCGCCTGTTCCATGTTATGAATCAGAATACCGTGGTATTATCATTTGATACCGTTGCGGTAATATGATGACCTATAAAGGTGTAGCACCTGTAAAAGCACTGGCCATTTTCTTGTTCGAAGAGTTGATATGATTGATTTGAGAAAATGATGAGTTGTCTCATACTGAAGGGGAAAAAGCCTGGCTTGGGATGAGAGATTTCTTCTCTAGCCTCTCTGACAAGACTGAAATATGGTTTGTACTGGTTAACCAAAAGGAACACATACATTTTCTACATTAGAAGAATTCCCATTATTTCTCCCTCAGCCATGAAAATCAATTCTGAAATGATTGCGTTCAGGGAAAGGGGAAAAATAGTTGTGTGCCTTTGGCTGGTCAATGGACAGAGAGAGGTTGTTGAGTGCTTCTTTTTTCTTTGTGCTCCATATTTTTTTACAACCCCATTGAGAGCATTCTGTGAGAAAAAGACTTGTGCTTGTCTATTTCTATGCTTTTTCTTGAACTCCAAGCAAGTCTTTTGCAAGCTCCCTGGATGATCTTTTCTTTGTGAATTGGGTTGTATTGGAGGAGTGTGGTTTGCCTGTCTGTTATATTTGCATTTTAGTGCTCTGATAATTACACAGGTATGTAGAATATTAATTGCATCTCCAGGATTAAGTTAAGCTCTCCAGTCGTCTCTCATGAGACATTAAGATCCCTGGCCATTAAGATGTTTCATAGAATACAGTACATGGTCCAGAGCTAAATCAAGATATTGGCCTCAACATTAGGGGTGTTCATCTCTGTTACACTCAAGCACATTTTAAACCAAGTCAGTTGTTCTTAAACTCCCCCATGATCAATTCAGAACATCAACGTAGCACCAAATCACAAAAAATATTCCCTCTTTTTTATCATTTACACACAAAACCGACACCTTTTTGAACACTAGTCATATTTTGATTATTACCAATATTATTGCAGCTTATTAGTATTGCAAGTTGAACAGGAATAAATCATTGAACAAAACATTACAAGATTAAAAAAGGGAAATCATTATCTTGATGAGAAAGTGCTGGAATTATTTGGCTCTGTTATAATGAATAATCAATATTCGTGTCTCCAATTCTACTCTAATTCTATTGCACAGAACAAATTTTCATCAAAAGAAGAGAATGTGGTAACCTGCAGGTAGATTTTAAAAAAAATGTTTTTTACAGGACATTAACAAATTGTTCACCCTAAAATTAAAATTCTGTCATCCTTTACTCATTCTCATGTTGTTCCATACCCGTAAGACTTTCATTCATCAACATATGAGGATATTTTTTAATAAAATCTGAGAGCTTTCTGTCCTTCCATTGACATTTAAAACAACTACCACTTTGACAGTTTAGTCCAAATGTCCAAAAGATACATGGTCGCTTTTTATGTTTTTTTACGGATAAGCATTGATCAGCGAACATAAACATCAGCGAAGCTCAACCGTGCTTGCTTCATGCGTAAGAACAAATCTCATTGGTTCTTGCAGAAGCTCAAACGTGCTGCGTAACACACAGGGTTCGAATTATGATTTCATCTTTGTGGGGGTCTCTTTAAATAAAGAAAAAAAAGTAACCCATGAGCAGGCGTGGTGTACGTGATAAATAAACAGCTAAATACTGCACTTGATTATTTTGAGTTCAACGTACGTTTATTAATACAGGAGTAGAGAATATTTGAAGAAAATTTTGTACATTTTAAAGATAAATTCATTAATCTGGTGCACTTTGAGTCACCCGAATCTGCTGTTAAAAAATAATCCAACCGCCCAAACATATGATATTCTTTGATTTAGATCTGCATCTGATCATCATTACAATTTTTCAAATTCTCAATGTTAAGCATGATAATATGGTAAAATATCACACTGAAGTAGGCTGATTTAAAATTAACATTTATTTAAATTAAAAGTTATTCTTTAGCCAAAATTAC